>JAVTVY010036477.1:0-168747 GCA_036873755.1 Hanleya hanleyi
GAGGGAAGAAATTGGTCCAGGTTAAATTTGCATAATTGGCTTGTATGTTGAATTAATGGTATGAGCATTCCCATAAAGAAAATATATACTTTTATATGGGGTTTCTGGAGGGTTTGGCAACCACGAAAGATGAAAGGGCTGTACCAAGGGCCTATTTCCAGCAACGAGGGGTCTACTGTGGACTTCACCCCATGAACTGCATGGTGATGTTAACTTTTACTCTTCGTTCTCCTATTTCTCAACATGAATAATCCTTCTCGATAGCCAATTAATGTCACTTTACGTGTTCGTATATAGATAAAACAACTGTCACGCTATTCCACAATATGGGGTATTATTGTGTAGTCGAAAACAATGCGATTGGTTAAAAAAGTCGATTTTGATAAATTTATCTATATTAGAGCCTATGTTCAATTTCGGTGATTTATTTATGGTGTCACAAACTGTGTCATCTTTACTCTTAAAAGATGGCCATTGATATCGTCAAGAGTACCGTGTAAGATGAGGAGTTTACTGAAATAGCAAAAATGTGTGATCAGCTCTTTCTTTAGGCCAATGTACCCGTGTTGTTGTCATTATCCACTGCGTCGGTGGTGTAATGGTCAGCATGGTTGCCTTCCAAGCAGTCGATCCGGGTTCGATTCCCGGCCGACGCACGATGCATTTTAGGGCAAATTACATCGGATCGTGTCATCTAGCCGTGTTGTATTGCAGGATTTCAACTTCTGTGAGAATCATATATTCACATGTAAAACCGAATATTCGTTAATTCACTGACTTGCAAGATGGTGTAGGCCTATGGAAGTAATCCATATTTTCGGATTATTGTCCCCCCCTAAATTATTTAGTACGGCAGAGCGCCGGGGTCTAACCACATGATAATTGTCCTTCCATTTTTGGTAACTAGTATTTATAGTATCAAGTTTCTGGTTACTACCATTCCTTCAAAAGGACATATACGGGTGGGTGGCTTTCAATAGGTTTTCCAAAAACTATGGAGTAGATACCGAGGGAAGAAATTGGTCCAGGTTAAATTTGCATAATTGGCTTGTATGTTGAATTAATGGTATGAGCATTCCCATAAAGAAAATATATACTTTTATATGGGGTTTGGAACTAGTCGTGACTGTTGAACTGAGCAGACGTGTTTTCGTGGAGCTCCCGTTCATTACGACGTTGTTGTTGTTAGGTGCTAGTTACTGCCTTTGGTGTATTTTGGTGTATTGTAAAGCCAGGAAAGGGACTATTGGGACATTTTTACCCAGGAATGGCCTCCCCACGGGGACGGGGCCGTGGCTCCGGAAGGCCTGTGAACGCTCAGAGAAGTTCTGGAAATAGCAGAAATTACAGGAAGGAAAACTCTATGATTGTGAACATCGGAAATGTGAGAGAAGTGTCTGCCGGGGATGTGATAAAGGTGATAGAAGGTACATGTGGTCTGAATTCCTTGTATGCTTGTGTACCGAAAGGAACTGATTCTTACGAAATTACTTTGGCTGAAAGAGGATCTGTTGACTTGTTGAGCGGAGGAATCGAAATCAATGGAACAAGCTATACGTGTATGGAAGTTTATGACATTGAACTCCTGTCGAACATACAGAGACGATACCACAAAGGAACCAAGGTGGCAGACGGTACAAGGTACGTCAAAGTTAAATTTGCTGGAACTGTACATTCTCTCCCGTACTCGATGAAATTCACCGCTGGGAATTCAGTAGAATACTATAGAGTAATCCACGACAACCAGGTGAAGGTTTGTTCGATATGTTTGTCGGATGAGCATTTATACAAAGATTGCCCTGATTTTCTGTGCTATCGGTGTGGTGTTACGAAGCTCCCTCTAATAACTAATCTATTATTCCCAGCTTAGGAAGATTATATTCAGCAGAGATTCAGAGATACGCAGTGGAAGATGGAAAATATGAACGGGAGCTCTCGCAACAATAGAATACCAAAATATACTGGATCTTGTGACAAGACGAGATTCTGATACGGTTTAATATAGTATATGATTTATTATATATAATAGAAATATAAAGTTACTTACAGATGAATAGCTCAGAGGTCATGCCCAGGTAATAAGTAAACGTCTCATCAATTCGGTTTCCGAGGCCGAACTCTATTGAAAGTTAGATTGAAACTCTTGAAACTCGCGGTTCAAGAGTGTAACCTAATGAATGATTTTGATTGGATAGTACTTGATTGACAGATAGACGGGTTCCTCCTGGGCGTGACAAATGGCATATCACCTGTTCGTGTGATTACAATAACAGCGGGCATGTATGCACGCATGATTGATTACACTTTCGTATCTTACATATTATGGTGACTAATTACGTTAATAACTGTCAAATAAAGAATTAGAGTATACATGTATATCAAATATAACCCTTGTTACATACACCTCCAATTTGAAAAGCGCGTGACCCACGCGCGAAGTTAATGAATTCTACCGTGAAGTAAATTTAAATGTCACCATGAAAAATGGAAGATACGGAATTGTTTACAAAGAATGGTCAGATTCGTTACCATACAGCTACCCAACCCCACTCTCGTTAAGAGGGGGAGGTACGATTTTCTGAGGCATGGTAAATCACGGATGTGTTGACTCACCCTTCTGACATTTAAAAGCTGAAAAGAAATACCTGGAAAACAGAAAATGGACCTTTGGGAAACTCTAAGCCAATGTATGAACCATATTGTCGAAATACACCCGGTTCCCAATTTAGATAATGTTTCCATAACCAGCTTGTACTAGAATTTGCCATGGGTCCGTACACATATAAATAAACAGTTTATTATACAACATAAGATATGCGATCAATTAAGAATTATAAACGCGACAATCAAATATCTGTACGCAATAATGGAAGCGAGAGTCTGGCGATAGTTCTGATAACCTAAGAATAGAAGACGCGACAATGAATTTAAATACTTGAAGAAAGAATAGTGTCCATCGGTATGTACAAATGGAATAAAGCAGTTTCTTATGACATAATACATCTATCAATTATGAAATCTCAATATTTACGCAATTTAAATATTATTACTGAAACGAAGTAACAGATTTACACATAGTGAAAGCGCAGATGCAAAGTCTTGTGCATGTAAAATCGATAAATCATCATTTTCGGAATAATTGAGCGCACAAATTAAGGAGTCCAGTTGATATGATCTCGTTGATTCGCTAATTGAATTAAAGTTCAAACTTCTTTCAGGTGTCCGAATTTAAATATCGCTAGGCTCGGTTCCTTGTAAGATCACGCAGTTTATTGTTCAGATTGTTCTATCAGTTTCGCGTCGTCCTGTGAAGTGTCATGTAATTGTCTTAGATATCATCTTCTTCGTGGGTATGGTGGTACGTTGTTCATAGTGTTCTTATTTCCTCAGTATTATGCAGATGCCGTCTATCAGTCCTCTCTCTCTCACTTCAACCTGGCTACGTCACAGAGTTCCGTGGAAAGCCTCACATTTCGCCATCTCGGTGTGTGCTTGAAGGAGTATCTCAACTAGAAAAACAACAGAAAATTATCTTATACACAAGATATACCAAGTAGGGAATGCAGTCAAAATGACGTTCACCTAACAATGGTTGATCGAATAAAATTCCCACTAATGCCTTTGAATCTGAAAACTTAATTGCATATCGAGGCGGGGAACGAACATTAGTTCTCCTTACTAAGTTCTTAATATTCAAATACATTAAAATAAAACAAGAAACTTTAATACGAGCTTGACTGGAGGCTTGCTATTAATACGAATAATAAAGGAACACTATATATAATATCTCAAAGACATATCTTGAAAATGGTAGAAGTATAAGCTAGACATTCATGAAAACAAAACAGAACCAATAAGCTGCGATACTCAGCTGATATGGAAACACTTCGAGTCGCTTGTAACATCTGATCTGAAAATAGAACTCGAGAAACATGATTAATATTACCGGTACAAACAACAAATCTGCAACAAATAATAATACTACTATGTGGCACTGGGATGTATATTGTTTGAAATGCGTGACCAACATAATGCTATTAATTAGCATTAGCGAATATACGTTTTAAAGAGGTCAAATCTGGAAATACAATTTATACCAATATAAAGTTAATCTAGTTTCATTTGCATATTATCCTACATCACAGAATTTACGGTTTAGATTCGAATATTTCTGAAATCGATTCATGTACAGTAAACGAGAGTTGGTCTCCTAGGAATGACCATTACACACATGTAACACTCGATCTGCTATGTATTATCGTCCGTAGATGCAACATAAATCATTTATTCAAACTCATGTCAATGTTATGCAAAATCTATAAATTTCGAGTAATCAATTACTGTGAATTTGGTTTGGATTTCTCTTTCTGTCTGGAGGTACTTTCTCTGTATGGTTGTAGTCTGAGGTAAGACTCCAGCACAGCACTAAATCTTGAGAATAACAAATATAATGTATAACTGCCCCACAAATAATTCTGAACCAATAGAACCATGTGAACGTAGGAAGAATATAGGATAAAATCATTGTCAGAATGAAAACTATATGAGACGCCTTAGTTGAGCGTATTTTCCGACAAGTGTTTGTTTCCTGTACGGGGAATTCTCTACTATTGTCTATTGAGTCACCTTCTGCGGTTTCTGTAGCAATCGCATTCGCGAAGTTTAGGAAATGAGCCACAGTATTTAAAGCTTTCTGGCTGTAATAGTAAATATGACTTAACAACAATAGCAGGAGAACTTTAGCTGCTGTCAATACAGACGTTTGGTGAAATGAATTATTATCAGTATCTCTTTGTGTATAACTATCTGGAGTTTCCTTATACAAATTTAATTGTTCTCTTGTTTGTTCACCGTCCATTTTTTCGACTATCCCAAGATTACTTAGCGTCAAACCAGTACCGGTACTGGAAATTGGCAATTCATGTAACAGAGTTTCGGTATGCCTTTGTTCAGATGTATTGCTGTGGCCATTGGAACTGGTCAAAGGAATAGAGCTTTCTTGATCATGCAACTCTATTGATTTACCCAGACGGTTAATGTTCTGTGAAACGTACTCTTTTGTAGAAACATTCTGCTGGTCCACACTAATGGCTGTTTTGGCCCTGTGTTCTCAGGCGTGTCTCTATTAGCTTTGTTCTCATTTACGTGGCTTTGGCTTGCTATCGCACCAAAGCAATTTGCAGGTGGCTCGAATGTAGCCTGAGAGTTTTCCAAGGAATGAGATGTTTTGAATGCTGTCTTTTCTGAATTTCGCGGACTTTCGTTTAATGACAATGCCGACTTAGTGAACGGCGTACTTCTTCTTGCACAGCGAGGATAAATAATAGGCAAAACGGCCTTTGACTCGGAATTAACTTGGTCAACATTTTGAGGAACTGAGTGCTTCCAATTTTGACGCCTACTACGCTTTCTCTTTCTGCGTGTTGAATTATCATGCCCATTATGTGCGTCTCCATAATGGGCATCTAGCCTTTTAAATTTAGCGGAGGTACTCGTTGACAAAATGGATTTAAATTTCCAACTTGGAAACTACAATTTCTAGCTTGCCTTTTTGTACAATTTTCTATGTGATGTCCCTTAAGTTTACAAAAAGTACAGGAAGGTCGCGTATCACGTCTTTCTGGACAAAATTTAACTTTATGGCCAATACGCAAACAACAAAAACAGATAGGCGAACCGTCGGATGTGTTCATGGTTTTAGACGGTACTTTTTCTTTCAGATTACCGCCATTTTGAATAATCTCGGACTTCTCTTCCGGGAGAACATTTTCATTTAGATCAGAATTTTGACCAGCTCCTAGCCTACTGGTGACGCTAAACGCGGTGTCAGCCAAACGACATTTACTTAGAGCATCCTCTAAGCTAGTGGGTCTTAGGAAGATAACATGAGATCTAAGAGTCGGTTGAAGTCCGTTCATAAAAAATGACAAAATTTCTGATTCAGATTTGTTTGCCTTTCTGCAAAGTTCGAGTAAATCCGTAATATATTCCTCTAGAGGTTCATTTGGAAGCTGTTTTCGTGCAAAGAGTGCTGCATCCTTGACCCATTTTAACATGGGATTGTCAAATCTATCTTCAAACGCGGATTTAATCAGAGATAAATCGTCCTTAACTTCAAAAGAGAGACCAGCAAAATCAGTTAAATATAAAGGGAATACCTTAGTCTTTTGTTCCGTTGTCCAACCGTGAAAATCTGAATATGACTCAACACGGGAGAAAAACTTCGGAAAGTCACCATCTGAATTTCCTGAAAACGCTTTAAGAGCAGGGATTTCGCTATTTCCCGGTGAAAAGTGAGTATTTTGTCAAGACTGAGCCTCGCTAATAGCCGATAACGCTGCTCGATTTTGTTCAGCCATATGTGCAGAAATATTCGATAATCCTTCTCTAAATACGGATAGAAGTTCTTCCATTTTAATACCATTCGAATCATCCATTACGTTCCTGACTTACCGAACGTGACATAATAGTTCTACGGTCACCTGAAGTTCTTTTGCGAGAGGAATTTCTCTCACAGCGTTATATTGAAACATCTTTTTTTTTACGTAACTTCGATATCGTATAATAAACTCAAATAACCTATGAATAAACCGTATTTCAAATCTCGTTTTATTTGTCACAAACCACGCTAACTGCTTACCAAATCTGTTACGAAGCTCCCTCTAATGACTAATTTGTTATACCCAGCTTAGGAAGACTTTCCATGATTTATATTCAGCAGAGATTCAGAGATACGCAGTGGAAGATTCAAAATATAAACGGAAGCTCTCGTAACAATAGAATACCAAAATATATAAGTTACGACAAATACTGGATCTTGTGACAAGACGAGATTCTGATACGGTTTAATATAGTATATGGTTTATTATATATAATAGTAATATAAAGTAACTTACAGATGAATGACTCAAGGGCAACTTACAGATGAATGACTCAAGGTCATGCCCAGGTAATAAGTAAACGTCTTATCAATCCGGTTTCCGAGGCCGAACTATGAAGGAATATACGTATGATCAATCCGGTTTCCGAGGCCGAACTACACTGAAAGTTAGGTTTCCGAGGCCGAACTATACTGAAAGTTAGATTGAAACTCGCGGTTCAAGAGAGTAACTTAATGAATTATTTTGATTGGATAATACTTGATTGACAGATAGACGTGTTCCTCCTGGGCGTGACAAATAGCATATCATCTATAAGCATGAGTACAAGAAAAGCGGGCATGTCTGCACGCATGATTAATTACAGTTTCATATCTTACATATTATGGTGACTAATTATGTTAATAAGGGTCAAATAAAGAATTAGAGTATATATCAAATATAGCCCTTGTTACAGTTCCCATTTCAAAGTGGGAACGTGGAAATTGGGTTGGTGCAACGAAGGTGAGTGCGGTGTGCAAGCTAAACTCGCCAAACATTACTTCATTTCGCAGGCGCTTTTTTCGCGTCGCTTGCGCCGCTTTGAGTGTGAAAGGGCCTCGAATATACTTTTTAACCAGAGTCTATCGCTCTATGGCATCTACGATTTAGTCTATTAATATTTTCAAGACTGTATCTTAGGTTATCTGAGAGAAATCAGTTTGTTGTATAAGTTTTAATGTGTGTATGTTTTAATGTGTTGGATTACTAAGTTATTAACTTGAATACTTAGAGTTTGGTTTGATCATCGCTATATGGCTGAATTATTGCTGAACGCGACGTTAAACCTTAATTCTATTTCTCTCTCTCTAGCTCTTTTAATACATGCATCAGAGAGACACACCAATAAGCCTTGAATTTATTATACTTACACTAATCCGATTACTTCTATTCGAAATAAGCCAGTGCATATGTCATTAGGTCGATGGATACATTGATCTATTTCTGGTGTTTTGTTTAGCCTATCCCTAATTACAATTTGATTGTTCTTTCGATCCACTGTATTAGTGGGACGTATCTTGCTCTTCAAAAAGGGGATATGGCGGGACTGCTTCATACAGGCTGATGAAGCACAGTGGTTCACTGGTGCAATAATTAAGTTTCGAATATCGCTCTTTCGAGATCTTCGATTGTTAACTCTCATAGAACCAAGGCAGTCAACAAATCAGAAGATAAGTCTAAAGGACAAAGGCAACATAGGCCGTGTTCTAGATGTCATACGGTAATAAAATCATGCATCCGAATATATATATATATATATATATTTTATTTTTTTTACCCCATCGAATAAATTTGGCCTTAGAGTATCCTCGTCATTATTTCCGGCATGCAGGGCATTTCTCCCAGTGGCCTTTTTCCTCAGTAGACGTTTTCCCCATCCTATAATATTCATGGAAAATCAACCCTATCTGGCCTGGGCGATTTGCCACCTGTCCAGGCGGGGGGAAGGGGCATTTTACCACCCACCTCCCCCCCCCCACCCTCTCAATATTTTTCTTACTCCTTGAGTTAGGGGCTGAAACTTATCACACTATACAATTGGGTCAAGCTCTGCTAGAAAATATAAAAAAAATCAAAGATGGAAACCATGATGACGTTACAGTTACGTTATTTTCAAAAAAGGCATTTTTTGGACGATTTTTCGCTCCAATGTTTTAGTTATGTGTTTTCCTCGCAAAAACTGCATGATTAATAGGTGAATATAAACCTGTTGGTGTTTTGCTTCTATCTCCGGAGCGACAAAAATTTGAGAGCTGACAATATGGGTAAATTCGAAATGGCGACCAGGTACCAAAAAGTGATGTTTCGTCTTTTTTCTACCAAATTTCTGCTTCTCTGCGAGGAAATGTGGGCAAAAACTATTTTATTTACATCAGATTATTATTTACCGTACTAATTTATCGTGCAGTTTTTGCGTAAGAAAACGTCATTATGTGACGTCATTATGATGGCCATCACCACCCTAGCCTTAGGGATAGCGAAAATATATTCCCCCGCCACCCACCCAGGCTGCGGTACACCTTAAATCAACCACGCCAGATAGGGTTATTTCAAAAGAGACCAAATTCATTTCATAAATAAAAAAAAATATTAAGATATAGTAATAATATAAAATTGTACATGGTTTGTACAAATTTTCACATATATATTATAGTGTGGGGAAAAGGGCCACTGGAGCAAAAGGCCACTGGGGGAAAAGGCCACTGGGGAAAATGCCCATGGGGAAAATGGTCTTGGGGGGAAAAGACCACTGGGGAAAAAGGCCGTACATCGTATTTTCGTACGTCTGTCCATCCGTCTTTCGTCGATTTCTCGTTACCAACATATCTGAAGAACGACTATGCCTTATTATATCAAACTTACATCACGCATGCATATCGTCACAGAGCAGGAATTAGGGGCCCTCGGTGGCCGAGTGGTCTGAGGCGCTTCGCTGGTGACCGCTAGCCTCATACCGCTGAACCGGCACGGGTTCGAGCCCAGCTGGCCCATGTGTGAAAGTTTGTCAGTTACTTGCCGACGGGCATATTTAATGACTGTCACCATTTGAGCGAAACAACCTTGAGTGTGACATTAATCCCCCCCAGCCCCCGAGCGGAAATCTATTAAAAATCAGTGAAATTGACCAATATTTTCCCAGGTCAAACTGTCAATTTATCACTTGATTCTTACCGCCATATCTCAAGAATGACTATGCCCAGGAGCATCAAACTTACTTTACAGATGCATATTATCTTAAAGTAGAAGCTTTAAAAAAGTCAGTGAGATTGACCTATTTTTCTGGGTCAAATTTGCCCATTCATCTATCGAAAGTCAGTGAGATCGACCCAGTTATATGGGTTATCATGCATATCAGATTGTATCAATTTGTATTACCACCATATTTCAAGTTTAATAAGTCATCGCTTACTGAACCTACAATTGACAAACAGCAGGTCATGGACTACAGCCAAAATTATCCTTGGGGTATTGACGTATGTCTGTTCATCAGTCTCTCTTTTCTAATTACCGGCATCATATTTCAAGAATGATTATGCCTAGTTAAACCAAAACTTACATCACACATGCATATGGTCGCGATACAGAAATCAGTGAGATCGACCCAGTTATATGGGTCACCACGTCAGATTGTGTCAATTTCTCAACATTTAACCCTATCTTGCCTGGGCTTTTTGGGACGTGTCCAGGCCTGGGGACCATTTCAGTTCCCCCCAAATTATTTATCTTTCTTGCCCCTTGATCTAGGGGGCTGAAACTTACCATACTATACCCTTGGGTCAAGCTCTAACAGATGGCCGCTCTGTTGACGTCACACTGACGTCATTTTCAAAAAGGCATTTTTTGGACGATTTTTCGGTCAGACTTTAAAAAAAAATTATTTATGTAATTTCTCCGAAAAAAAACTGCATAATGAATTAGTAAATATTAATGTGATGTGAAACAAAATAGTTTTTGCCTCCCCACCCCAACAGGCCTGGTAGGGTTAATTATCAGAATAATGACTGCCTGGGAGCATCAAACTTACATAACACATGCATGTGGTCATAGAGCAGAAGTCTATCGCAAAGTGACACTGACTTATTTTTAGATATCACTGGATCAACATCGTTCCGTTGCCACATATTGGTTTTTAACTATCATAACTCAAGAATGACTACCAAAATTGGTATTGAAGTATTGCCATCATGCGTGTACTTACGTAATATGTTCATCTCTGCCTATTATTACCACCACGTCTCAAAAGATATATAGGAGTTCCAAACTTAAATCACATAGACTTGTTATCATGTTAGAGAAGCCTTTCAAAAAATTATCTTATTGACCTATATTTTCTTATTCACTGGGTCAAACTGTCAATCCTGTTCACTAATTGCATCTTGCCATCTACTGCTTGTTCTTCAACAGGAGTCCTATTTTAAAACGGCCAATTCTGACTGAATTCTTACTGGTATGGTTCATGTTCATGATTTTTACTTTCCGTTTCGGTGATTTTTTGTTGAAAACCAGAGATCTTGGATTTCGGTTGATTCTGTGACAATCCGAATGTCAATATACAGGTGATGAGCCATTACTTTTGTTTTTACTAACCTAGGCTTTATTCAATTTGTTTTCCAGATATTTGTCTTTTTCAAAACAGTTCAGATTTAATAAAAACACCTAATGTATGCTGGCTTTTAACATAAAAAAACTAAGAAGAACCGCCTAAAAACAATATCTTGGTTTTCCAAAAGTCCAAACCAACTCTGTTAATTATTTAGGCTGAAAATTCAATCTAATGGATTGAATCTTTTCCCCCATTTGAATCTTCTCTGTTTGAAAATCGAAATATTAGATTGAAAATTCGAAATTATTAGGGTCTACCGTGGATTCTTTTTTATTTATCAACATAAAAGATTTAAAATTGTCCAGTCGCTTTAAAAAAATTGGAATGTAAAGCTAAGTAATCTCAAGAGAAACTCTTCTCAGAGTGCAGAGAGGTGTGAGGTATTCATATTTTGTTCTACATATGTACAAATTCCATTTTAATGGAAAAACGAGGAAAATTTACCAAGAAGCGGTTTTCTTAAATTTCTAAACAATAGTTTGTTCAACCAAGTCAAATGACTTATAACCCAGTCTAAATCATGCTTAATTTTCAATATTATTTGTTAAAAAGTTTGAAGAAAGTTAATTACATGATCAATTGATCACCTTGTGATAGACAAACATGCGTGGTTCAGCTGCAGTGGTCACCAACTAATCATGTTAAGACGGCATCTCCAGACGTCTTGTCTGGCAGTTCATTTTAAAAGCTTAATTTATGGTATAAAGAAACGTTATTTTGTCACATTCTGTTCATCAGTCTATAGAGTTGATTGCGAAGTTTTATCTTATGCGAAAAAAACAAACATTTTCGAATTTTGGAATGCTATCAGGGATCCTGAATCCTTAACCCCGATACCTTAATGTTTCGAAAGATGAATAAATGCCCAATTTAATGCAAATTTACGTACAACCACTTATCAACATTGAATAAAACAAAGCAAAGGCATCTCCGAAAACTGAAGTCATAGAGATATTCTATATTTCGGCGCAAATATGTAACCATGCATCATCAGAAATATACCATAGAATAGAAATGCAAGCTTATATACAAAAGGTAAAAGTGTTTGTGCGCTGTACAGGATGAAAATATACAAGCTCCTGCAGGGTGAGTAGTAATAGGCTACTTGGATTTATATTGTTCTAACCTATTACTACTCACCACGCAGAAGCTTGTGTGTTTTCAACCTTTTTATTGCTCAAACACTTTTACCTTATGTATATACGGTTTTGCTCTTGTTTTGCTTTAGTGCAAATTTGCTCTGTGCTAAAATTGGTGAGTTCATCACATAATGAATATTGATGATAATCACAGTAATTATAGAGAAGCATGTGATCATTATTTCTCTTGATGTGTCTCAGTAGCGCATTTGCCCCCACTCACAAAACGGAAATTTGCAAGCAGATTTCCCCTTTACTTTTACCGCGCCCGAGAGAATCGCCTTAGCAATTTTATAAAATTACTCTTTGCCTTGTTATGTATTCAACGGAATAACTCAAAGTAATCTAAGTGTTACTCAGTGTATTACTCTTGTGCTTTGAAAATTCGATTACCAGTAGCCTACTCATTGTTTAATTTAGATTGATATGTCTGGCTTCCCGCAAAAAGAACCATCATATCTTATTGCCAGATTCTCAAAATTCCTCTTTGTCTTGTAGATATATCGCGGGTTGTTGTTTATACCAATGTATACTAAATACCAATATTTATCTCGTATTGTTTCAGGCGTCATTAAAGGATGTATGGTCTCATATTAGAGGCCATTACGGACTACATCCGTGTGAGCTATGGAGACGCTGTGTGGCAGGAGATTCGACAAAGAGCCGGGGTGGATCAACACACCTTTTCTACGCATGACGTCTACAGTGAAACTCTCGTTCCAAGGCTGGCCATGGCCGCCTCCGAAATCACAGGGACACCGTACGAAGAGGTCATGGACGGCTTGGGATCACGATTTGTGGCCTATGTTGGTCAATATGGCTATGACAGAATTATGAAGGTTCTTGGACGTCACATGCGCGATTTTCTGAACGGCCTGGACAATCTTCACGAGTACCTCCGCTTCAGCTATCCCAAACTCAGACCGCCATCTTTCTTTTGTGAGAATGAATCTCGAACAGGCTTGACACTACATTACAGGAGTAAAAGAAAAGGCTTCCTGCATTATGTGAAAGGACAGATCAGACAAGTGGGTAAGATGTTCTATAACACCAAGGTTGACATCGACGTTCTCCACGAATATTCCACGGACAAATTGACCCATGTTATTATGCGGTTACATTTTGACAATACTGCCTTCCGGGAGTCCGAGGGCAGCAACAATAACGTTGTACATTCGTTACCTGTGAAATCGGAGATTTTTTTCGAAGTTTTCCCATTCAACATCGTCTTCAACCGGAGTATGGTGATCCGGAATGTTGGTGCTGGTCTTTCCGCCGTGATGAAAGACGTCGAGGGGCAGGGTATTGTTACAGTTTTCAACCTGGTTCGACCCCTGCGAGAATTCTCGTGGGACAATGTGAGTTCACTACTATCAGTGATCCGTCGATTACATCTTGGCAGATCGTTAGTTTTCACCAAGTCTCTGTTTTTCTATCATCAATAAATGTAACTGATTCGGGTGATCTTTGGTAATGCGTACTACTAAACTGAAGTGAAACATGAATTGATAGCTTATGTAGTCTTGCAAATGATTGACTTGTGTTTATGGTCATGTTTCAATTATACTATATGGAGTGTCTTCACTAATATCTATCAATACAGAGAACAGTTGTTCGCCAGTATATTTATATTGTAAAATACGAACAGTCATAGCTAAAGCGTGATTAAGAGACGCTATACTCTAGAAGAATGACTTGGAAATTCATTAGGATAATAGAATACTGGTCATCTGATTTGCCGATGGGAACATCATCATTTCCTGCCAGCATCATTGAAATCGGGCGTTTGTTTCTTTCCTGCAGGAAAGTAGTCTGTATTTATCCTGTGTTAACAGTGGGGGGGGGAGCATAATGCCCCCACTACCAAATTTTCTTCGCTGTCTCTGGAACGACAGAAAATTGAGAGCTGACAGTCCGTGACTTTATAATTTATCATATTGGGGTCATTTTGAGCCTATTTGAATAATCTCTCAAGCAGAGGATCATGGGTAAATTCAAGATGGTATCCTGGTGGGGTACCAGAAAAATGATGTTTTCGTCATTTTTCTCAAAATTTCTGCTTTTGCGCAGAAATAAGTGGGCAAAAACTATTATACATGTATTTCACATCGGATTAATATTTAATAATTTATCATGCAGATTTTGCGGAGAAATTACATGAATAAAAAATCGAAAAATCTGACCGAAAAATCGGCAAGGCTTTGGTGTAAGACCTCCCATTGAAAAGGTAATATCCTGGACAAAAGACGGACAATACAACTTGCAGCAGATCCTTTGTCAATTATATTTCATGAGTCTTACACCAAATCGCTGCCGAAAAATCGACCAAAAAATGTCGTTTTTGAAAATGGCGTGACTGTGACGTCATCAAAGCGACCATCTTGCATTTTCTTTTACATTTACTGGTACAACTTGACCCAAGAGTATAGTGTTATAAGATTCAGCCCCCTAGCTGGAGGGGTAAGAAAAATAATTAGGGCCCCCCGTCCTGGACAGGCCACAAATAGCCCAGGTCTGATAGGGTTAGAAGGAGAAATTTTAACGAAGGATCAATGTCAAAATTATTTCTGGGAACTTCACCAAACTGTCTTTGTTCATAAAAAAGTATTTTTAGTTTATACCTTGATGGGTTTGGTGCTAGAATTTGCCCCAAGTACGGACTGGCTATACTGAATATCGGATAAGACTGATTTTTATTGGTTCATCGATTTGTTTTTTTGTTTCGTGCCAGTCTATGTGTTAAAGACAATGGCCCATGATTGGAGAAGTTGCCAAGTGTTAAATCTGGTCTCTGGAGCAGGTGTCAGATATCCTGTTTTGTAGCATAGCTAAGTGATACATACCTGTCTCGGACCCGGTCCTGTCGGAGAGGTTGAGGGGATATTACATAACGTTTCAAGTCTTACCTACACGGTTCATTATATTTTATGTTTGTGGCATGAAAACAGTACAAATCTAGTTAACAATGGTGATTTATTCGCTTGACAAGAAGCCAGCCAATAAAAATGGTTTTACATTGCCTTTAATACAGTCTTGGCTCGCACAACAGAAATCCTTCAACGCATGTTGGATGAGCAAATCTCATAATTGGCACGATAGTGGTAGATAAAAATACATGTACCGTTCTTTTTTTCAGGTGATAATGTTCACAAACAATGTTTTTGAGCTCACATCCAAGCATCCTATTCGAAAAATCACCGTGTCTGCTCCAAGGGTATCTCCTGATAAAGAAAAGGGTTGCATAGACGAAAAGAAAGATTTTGGTAGGTATATACGTGTTTGAGTTCTCTTAACGTGGGTCAAGTATCTGCAATATGAGGAAATCGTCAAGATAATGCATGGTTCAAAGGAGAATGATTGCCATATTGAAGCGTTTTTATATAAACTGTGACATTTTCAAAATATATCGGCCATCCAAAGTGTGCAGCCATGAAATTTCACTTTGGATTACGTGTGTCGCATCTTATGAATAATTGTAGTGAGATCGAGTCTGATAAATAGAAAGAGGCTTTATACCTAGCTTAAGTTTCAAGAAATCGCAAAATGTATCCCACAATCCTTCGTTTAGGTCCTATAGGACATGGCCCTGATGAACATTCAGATCAATTAAAAAAATGTGGGTCTTATCTCCCTCAAACTGCTAAGTTTAGCTACTTTTACCCTCGGCCATTTTGGCCTCGGGGTATTGTCGTTGCCATGTATGTCCGTCCGTCCGTCCGCCCGTTACCGCATTTTAGGCAAAAACGCTTGAGACACAACACTTGTTTATCTAGTACTAAATCACACGCCTATCGAAATTGTCTCCCCTCGGCCCATATTTTACAGAGTTATGCCCCTTTACAAATATATTAATTTCTATTTCTCTCCTATATGCTTGAATGTAACCAACTACATCTGCAGAACTGTGTTCGATATAGCTACTATATTTTGAAAACCTATTTATATTGTTGTATTCTAGAAGTCAACAAAAAATTACTCGCCTCGGCCTTTATTTTACAGAGTTATGTCCCTTTCCGTGTGCAGTTATCTCTGATTTTCTGATATATGCTTGAATGTAACCAGTTATATATAATTAACTGTGTTTGGTATAGCTACCAAATTATTAGGAAACTTTTTTATCCAGTTGTAGTCTAGATACCTACAAAAAAATTAGTTGTTTCGTCCCGTATTTTTTGAAGTTATGCCCCTTTCGGATGTAATAATCTCCGATTCTGTGATCTGTCGTTGAATGTAAAAGTTATATCTGAAGATCCGTGTTCAGTACAGGTGCTAAATTTTGGAAACTTATTTATCTACTCGTATTCTTACCCCGCGGCCATTTTGGCCACGGGGTATTGTCGTCGCCATGTACGTCAGACCGTTACCGCATTTTAGGCAAAACCGCTGGAGATACAACCACCAAATTTTTAACACTTATTTATCTAGTGCTAAGTCAGATGCCTATGGAAAGTGGCTCCCCTCGGTCCATATTTTCCAAAATTATGCCCCTTTAAAGATGTGGGATGCTTGAATGTAACCAGCTATATTTGCAGAACTTAGCATGCTTAGTTCTATATTCCATACACTGTTCTGTTGATACATCGATACACTGCAAATTGTAAATTACCTTTAGCTTGATCATCCCACATAGTACTATCTCTTCCCAAACTCACACTACACATAGGTCTCAATCACTTGGGGAAAGCCGAGGGGTTTTGAGCAGATCAATCTCATGTTTTCTTTTTGTTGAGAAAATATTCTGCACTTTAGATTCATGTCTACCTACATTTTGGAGTTTTTGGATTTGTGCATTTTTATTAATAATACCTATTGCTGAAAAATCGACGTAGTGATCGAGGGGGCTTTTTTGTTGTTAAATTACCAGTAATGTTGTAACAATGTCAGCAACGAAATCGAATGTTGACCTTCTGATTTTTTTCCTGAGATTGCATGTTAAAGGACGTGTTCGCTTCAAATAGATTTTTTCCTTCAGCGTCGCTCTCTGCTGCTCTATTGTCTCGTTCCCAGTCGGCCGGAAAACTGTGATGTTATGCTCAGGTGTTCCCCAAATCCTTGTCAGATCCGGAAGGCCAGTCTAATGGTTCACATTCTCACACATTTACTATTAATATTTCCATGAACGACCCAGCTATTTGCGAACAATAATCAGTTATATTAATGTAAATGTGTAAACCGACTTGAAAACTGCCAACGCTCTGCCAAAAGTTCAGCAATAATTAAGAAAGTAACTGCAAAAACATATTGGCATATGAATAATCACTTGGGGAAAGCAAGCGTCACCACTTGTTGAGGGTCATTTCCTTGATAAAAAGATAACATGTATAAGCAAAACAGTAAACATCTACATTAGCGAAATGAGTATAGCCATGTTGTGACGAAACATTGAAAAATAGCCGTAATTTCTGTAAACCAGGAATTTCCGGGTTTGGCCTAACAGACCTTGATTTTAAAACACGTTTTATCTTATAATTTTTCCATTCACATTTACAACTTATATCTTTTCGCTGCCCTCGGACGAAATACTCTCATGTAGAAATTATATATGTGTAACAATTAATTGTTTGCTCTGCTGGACCGTCAGAAGATTCAACTACTGAACAAGTGGTGTGGCTGTGTGTGTGGTGTTGTTGGTCTGCAAATCTATTCACGAATTATAATAACATAAGTGATTATTTGCGTTAGCAGTTCGCTGTCTTTATTTCACGTCACTATTGCACTTTAATTACAACGCATATAAGGGAAGTGGGAAGAGGTGCCGACATACTGACAGAGCCACATGACGTCATAGTATAGTCTTCTGGTTAACCTATTCTAAAGCACATAACTAGAATCTAACGATTTGTGATATGTGTTGTATCTCAGGTACGCTTTTATTGTACCTGTTCATGTGGCAACTTGGATGACATGACCACACGACCCTAGCACCGGCATAAGCGGTATTAGATACAAATCTAGAGAGCTATGATTGAAATGCTCTGACAACGCGCATATTGGTAATTGGTGAGCTGTGTCGCTGTGACATCTCGTACACTGAGGATTGGTGAGCTATATCGTCGTCAGATGAAAATGACGGCATTTAACACAAAAGACTAGTCTGTAAGGCCCGATGTCGACCCAGCATCAATTTCCCACAATGCCAACATATATCAAATGTTGACCTTCTGATTTTTTTCCTGAGATTGCATGTTAAAGGACGTGTTCGCTTCAAATAGATTTTTTCCTTCAGCGTCGCTCTTTGCTGCTCTATTGTCTCGTTCCCAGTCGGCCGGAAAACTGTGATGTTATGCTCAGGTGTTCCCCAAATCCTTGTCAGATCCGGAAGGCCAGTCTAATGGTTCACATTCTCACACATTTACTATTAATATTTCCATGAACGACCCAGCTATTTGCGAACAATAATCAGTTATATTAATGTAAATGTATAAACCGACTTGAAAACTGCCAACGCTCTGCCAAAAGTTCAGCAATAATTAAGAAAGTAACTGCAAAAACATATTGGCATATGAATAATCACTTGGGGAAAGCAAGCGTCACCACTTGTTGAGGGTCATTTCCTTGATAAAAAGATAACATGTATAAGCAAAACAGTAAACATCTACATTAGCGAAATGAGTATAGCCATGTTGTGACGAAACATTGAAAAATAGCCGTAATTTCTGTAAACCAGGAATTTCCGGGTTTGGCCTAACAGACCTTGATTTTAAAACACGTTTTATCTTATAATTTTTCCATTCACATTTACAACTTATATCTTTTCGCTGCCCTCGGACGAAATACTCTCATGTAGAAATTATATATGTGTAACAATTAATTGTTTGCTCTGCTGGACCGTCAGAAGATTCAACTACTGAACAAGTGGTGTGGCTGTGTGTGTGGAGTTGTTGGTCTGCAACTCTATTCACGAATTATAATAACATAAGTGATTATTTGCGTTAGCAGTTCGCTGTCTTTATTTCACGTCACTATTGCACTTTAATTACAACGCATATAAGGGAAGTGGGAAGAGGTGCCGACATACTGACAGAGCCACATGACGGCATAGTATAGTCTTCTGGTTAACCTATTCTAAAGCACATAACTAGAATCTAACGATTTGTGATATGTGTTGTATCTCAGGTACGCTTTTATTGTACCTGTTCATGTGGCAACTTGGATGACATGACCACACGGCCCTAGCACCGGCATAAGCGGTATTAGATACAAATCTAGAGAGCTATGATTGAAATGCTCTGACAACGCGCATATTGGTAATTGGTGAGCTGTGTCGCTGTGACATCTCGTACACGGAGGATTGGTGAGCTATATCGTCGTCAGATGGAAATGACGGCATTTAACACAAAAGACTAATCTGTAAGGCCCGATGTCGACCCAGCATCAATTTCCTACAATGCCAACATATATCAAATGTTGACCTTCTGATTTTTTTCCTGAGATTGCATGTTAAAGGACGTGTTCGCTTCAAATAGATTTTTTCCTTCAGCGTCGCTCTCTGCTGCTCTATTGTCTCGTTCCCAGTCGGCCGGAAAACTGTGATGTTATGCTCAGGTGTTCCCCAAATCCTTGTCAGATCCGGAAGGCCAGTCTAATGGTTCACATTCCCACACATTTACTATTAATATTTCCATGAACGACCCAGCTATTTGCGAACAATAATCAGTTATATTAATGTAAATGTATAAACCGACTTGAAAACTGCCAACGCTCTGCCAAAAGTTCAGCAATAATTAAGAAAGTAACTGCAAAAACATATTGGCATATGAATAATCACTTGGGGAAAGCAAGCGTCACCACTTCTTGAGGGTCATTTCCTTGATAAAAAGATAACATGTATAAGCAAAACAGTAAACATCTACATTAGCGAAATGAGTATAGCCATGTTGTGACGAAACATTGAAAAATAGCTGTAATTTCTGTAAACCAGGAATTTCCGGGTTTGGCCTAACAGACCTTGATTTTAAAACACGTTTTACCTTATAATTTTTCCATTCACATTTACAACTTATATCTTTTCGCTGCCCTCGGACGAAATACTCTCATGTAGAAATTATATATGTGTAACAATTAATTGTTTGCTCTGCTGGACCGTCAGAAGATTCAACTACTGAACAAGTGGTGTGGCTGTGTGTGTGGAGTTGTTGGTCTGCAACTCTATTCACGAATTATAATAACATAAGTGATTATTTGCGTTAGCAGTTCGCTGTCTTTATTTCACGTCACTATTGGACTTTAATTACAACGCATATAAGGGAAGTGGGAAGAGGTGCCGACATACTGACAGAGCCACATGACGTCATAGTATAGTCTTCTGGTTAACCTATTCTAAAGCACATAACTAGAATCTAACGATTTGTGATATGTGTTGTATCTCAGGTACGCTTTTATTGTACCTGTTCATGTGGCAACTTGGATGACATGACCACACGACCCTAGCACCGGCATAAGCGGTATTAGATACAAATCTAGAGAGCTATGATTGAAATGCTCTGACAACGCGCATATTGGTAATTGGTGAGCTGTGTCGCTGTGACATCTCGTACACGGAGGATTGGTGAGCTATATCGTCGTCAGATGAAAATGACGGCATTTAACACAAAAGACTAGTCTGTAAGGCCCGATGTCGACCCAGCATCAATTTCCTACAATGGCAACATATAACAAATGTTGACCTTCTGATTTTTTCCTGAGATTGCATGTTAAAGGACGTGTTCGCTTCAAATAGATTTTTTCCTTCAGCGTCGCTCTCTGCTGCTCTATTGTCTCGTTCCCAGTCGGCCGGAAAACTGTGACGTTATGCTCAGGTGTTCCCCAAATCCTTGTCAGATCCGGAAGGCCAGTCTAATGGTTCACATTCTCACACATTTACTATTAATATTTCCATGAACGACCCAGCTATTTGCGAACAATAATCAGTTATATTAATATAAATGTATAAACCGACTTGAAAACTGCCAACGCTCTGCCAAAGGTTCAGCAATAATTAAGAAAGTAACTGCAAAAACATATTGGCATATGAATAATCACTTGGGGAAAGCAAGCGTCACCACTTGTTGAGGGTCATTTCCTTGATAAAAAGATAACATGTATAAGCAAAACAGTAAACATCTACATTAGCGAAATGAGTATAGCCATGTTGTGACGAAACATTGAAAAATAGCTGTAATTTCTGTAAACCAGGAATTTCCGGGTTTGGCCTAACAGACCTTGATTTTAAAACACGTTTTACCTTATAATTTTTCCATTCACATTTACAACTTATATCTTTTCGCTGTCCTCGGACGAAATACTCTCATGTAGAAATTATATATGTGTAACAATTAATTGTTTGCTCTGCTGGACCGTCAGAAGATTCAACTACTGAACAAGTGGTGTGGCTGTGTGTGTGGAGTTGTTGGTCTGCAACTCTATTCACGAATTATAATAACATAAGTGATTATTTGCGTTAGCGGTTCGCTGTCTTTATTTCACGTCACTAATTACAACGCATATAAGGGAAGTGGGAAGAGGTGCCGACATACTGACAGAGCCACATGACGTCATAGTATAGTCTTCTGGTTAACCTATTCTAAAGCACATAACTAGAATCTAACGATTTGTGATATGTGTTGTATCTCAGGTACGCTTTTATTGTACCTGTTCATGTGGCAACTTGGATGACATGACCACACGACCCTAGCACCGGCATAAGCGGTATTAGATACAAATCTAGAGAGCTATGATTGAAATGCTCTGACAACGCGCATATTGGTAATTGGTGAGCTGTGTCGCTGTGACATCTCGTACACTGAGGATTGGTGAGCTATATCGTCGTCAGATGAAAATGACGGCATTTAACACAAAAGACTAGTCTGTAAGGCCCGATGTCGACCCAGCATCAATTTCCCACAATGCCAACATATATCAAAAACTAAAAGGTCTGTACAGGGGGCGGGCCTCGGGGACGAAACGTCCACCAACAGAATCTCGCCATATACAGGTAAAAATTACAACGCATATAAGGGAAGTGAGAAGAGGTGCCGACATACTGACAGAGCCACATGACTTCACAGTATAGTCTTCTGGTTAACCTATTCTAAAGCACATACCGAGAATCTAACGATTCGTGATATGTGTTGTATCTCAGTTACGCTTTTATTGTACCTGTTCATGTGGCAACTTGGATGACATGACCACACGGCCCCTAGCACCGGCATAAGCGGCATTAGATACAAATCTAGAGAGCTATGATGAAAATGCTCTGACAACTCGTATATTTATAGTTTTATCATTTAGAAAGTGAACTATATCTATTCAGCCGTGGGAGCTGTGTCGTTACGATCATCAGAGGGGTGCTGTATGTTCGCTTTCAAGACTACCGGGCTGCTACCTCCTATTTTTCTGGGAGGCCCGTTGGCCGAGTGGTTTAGATCGCCGACATACAGTGCTGGCGATTAGGTGCATGACTCTGAGGTCGCTGGTTCGAATCCCGCACGGGACTCGACCAATTTTTCAGCACTAGAATTTGTGCTATTCTAAGATAGTGTTATCCCAATATAACGAAAATACTGTTAACTTGTATATTGGTAATTGGTAAGCCCAAAATCAAGATGAGGTAAAAAAGACAAAATGGAAAATATTTTTGGGGGGATTTGGGGATTCGAACCAAAAAGTTGATGTGTTTTTTTAATCTGTAGTCCGACACTGTAACCATTCAACCAAACAGCTGTTATAATTTTCAGTTGGATGAATCATGTGCCGAATGGCGGTGAACTAAACACTTACAGAGCATTACAAGCGCTCTGACATATTTCAGTATTATGAAAGTATGAACTGTTTTTCAATATCATTTAGGATCAAAACCACCGAATTTGAAAATCTAAGACTCGTTTTGGTTAAAGGTGTCATATTTTATTTATGAAGGAAATTCCATCCAAGAAGACTGGAAAAACAAACAAATGCCTATTTTCTAATACTCCTAATATTTTTTTGAGAGAACTCTTCTCAATGAAAATTCAGACTACGAAAAGTCAGTATTTTCTCTTCCAAGCTAATAACTTTTGAAGTAAGCATGAGGAAATTATATTTTCGGTATAAACGCAACATACCAAGAAAAAAATACGGTCAAACAGAACACCTCCTTTACATTAGTGAGAGAAGCCTGCTGAACCCATTTAAATTCACGCTATTTTCAAGATTCTCTCTCCGATTCGAAATACTGCTTCGTGCTAATGTTCTACTTTTGGATAGAATGACCTGTTAGAAGTAGTAATTTAATAGAATTTTAGCGAGATTCACCATCAAAATTTTCCTAGGCTAATATCGATGCCCCTTAATTTCGAAATATCAATATACCATTATTGTAGAAGATATGCCGAGTGAGAACAATGACGATCAAACAGAAACAGAAAGACCCTGCCTGCGACTGAAGGGACAGATGATGTACATGGAGGAATGGGAATCCATGATATTCCTTGGTACGCCTATGTAAGTACACTCTCTGTCTAACCAGATGGACGTCCTATCAGACTACCTCGCGAGTATACTCTGGCTTATCAAGGGGACGTGATATAAAACCACCATGTGAACACACTCTCTGTCTCTGTCTGTCGGGTGGTGGGGGGTGGGGTCCTATCAGACCATCATGTGAGTACACTATCTGGCCCATTAGGGGATGTCCTATCACACCACCATTTGGGTACACCCTCTTGCCTATGGTGGGGGGGAGGGGGTCCTATCACACCACCATGTGAATCTGACCTATAAGGGAGACTTCCTAACACACCAGTATGTGAGTATACTCTCCGGCCTATCATGGGATTTCCTATCTGACCACGATGCGAGTACACTCGCTGGGCTATCGGAGGGCAATCCAATCACGCCACCATTTCGGTACACCCTCTTGTCTATCGCGGGGGAGGATGTCCGACCAGACCACCATGTGAATCTGACCTATAAGGGAGACTTCCTAACACACCAGTATGTGAGTATACTCTCCGGCCTATCATGGGATTTCCTATCTGACCACGATGTGAGTACACTCGCTGGGCTATCGGAGGGCAATCCAATCACGCCACCATTTCGGTACACCCTCTTGTCTATCGCGGGGGGGGGGGAGGGTGTCCTATCAGACCACCATGTGCGTACACTGTTTGGCCTATCAAGGAGACGTCCTAACACACCACCATTTGAGTGTATACGCTCCGGCCTATCAGGGGACTTTTCACCACACCACCATGTGAGTACACTCTCTGGCCAATCAGGAGGACGTCCTATCACACCACCATGTGAGTACACTCTCTGGACTGTCAGTGGACGTCCTATCAAACCACTATGTGAGTACAAGTCTACTATGCCTTTTCCCACCCTGATCTGGCCTATCAGGGAGGCTTTCTCTCACACCACCATGTCAGCACACTTTCTAGCCGATCAGGGGGACTTCCTATCACACCATCATGTAGGTACACCTTCTGGACCATCAGGGGAATGTTCTATCAGAACTCTATGTGAGTACACTCTGCAGCCTATCAGGGGACGTCCTATCAGACCACGATGCGAGTAGAGCACACTTTCTAGCCTATCAGGGGGACTTCCTATCACATCATTATGTAGGTACATTTTCTGGCCTATCAGGGGGACTTCCTATCACACCATCACGTAGGTACACGTCCCTTTCCTATAACATCAGCATTTGAGTACTCGCTGGATTATCAGGGGACGTCCTATCAGACCACTATTTGAGTTAACTCTCTGGACTATCATTGGACGTACTATCAAACTACGTGAGTACAAGACTAATATGCCATTTTTCCCCTCGGTCGTCGTCAGTCTGTCAGTTTATCTTGTGAACACGAAATCTCAAGAAGCATTATATCCCGGTACTTAAATGTGTTTGAAGGATTAAAGCTGGGCTCTCCCAATTCATATTACAAATGCAACTGTTGGTTGATCCTGAGCCTATCGCATTTGACTGACCTTGGCCTATTTTTTTCAATGTCAGATACTGTTTATTATGATACAACATGAAGAGATATAACTAAGCTTTCAAAAGCCTAGTTTCCAGGTCAGATTCTACTTACTATGATATTTCATTAAGGATTTATTTACATTGTCCAAATTTATACCACATATGCAACTGATGATGGACCTGAATATGTCTTACTTTGACCTGTTTCTTAAGGTCAAATTTTATACGTTAAACCTAATATCTCCGAATTCATGTTCCACATGTAATTAAGTGAGAATAGACCAGAAACCTGTGGAAGATTCCATACTGCAATCAAGTAACTTAATCTTGGCAAAATAGATCGAAGACAGTAAAGGTATAGAGAGAGTAAAATTTGGCAAAAGCTGGCATGGCCCAACATCTTATATATTTCTTGTATGAGAGAAACTACGGTCAACCCTACTAGATCACATTTTTGTTAAACCTAGTTGACAAGGTCCTAAAGATATATCTTATGCAATGCATGTTTTCTGAGTGTAGACAATAACTGATAGCTGAGGTGGGTTGTGGCCTATTTGGCTATTTTCTACCTTGCCAGCATCAACTATTATCCGTTCGTGTTACCCGTCAAACATAAATTTATGTGTATTGACACCGTCTGTTCTCTTCTTTCTTTTACGAAACTAACCATGCCAACAGTATGGTTTCATCTTTATCTATATAAATATAATTTATACGTTTTTGCCAGTGGGTTATCCTGAGATTCTATGTAAAATGATGTATGTTCCAACTTGAAAATCTCCTCCGCTCATGTCAATTCATGATTTGCTTGATTTGACAGTATGGAAAATGTGGATGCCATGTTTAATACGGGACTATATATCAACGACCTAAGTATGCATGACTCCAGTCGAGATTTGGTTTTGGCGGGAACACAACAGTCGGCCGAGCTCAAACTAGCCTTGGACCAGGTAAAACAAAGTGTACAATAAAAACATGATCGTTTTTTAAATCCCACAGACTTGGGCAATATTTGTAACTGTGTATTGAATACAAATCCGAGGAAGAATTGAAGACTTGAGTGTTCATTACATTAAATAACCATTATGCATGACGGAGGTCGTCAGATACGATTATTTGTAGTTGTCATCCAAAAGACGTTTTCGTCTTAGTTCCACAAGAAAGCAAAAGAATATTTTCGATTTGTCCAACTATTCTTCCTCCCCAGCATACCACTTCAGTTTTGTCTGCCATCTGATGGTAAGATTAGCGTGCTAGTAAGAGAGAGAGACTATTATATGCATGTCTCATATTTCTGCATCAGGAGCAACAGAAGAGCCGAATACTGGAAGAGAGCATGAAAAAGTTAGATTCTGAGATGAAGCGGACGGATTCACTGTTGTACCAAATGATACCCAAGGCGGTGGCAGACCGACTGCGGAGAGGAGAACCGGCCATGAAAACGTGCGAAGTACGTCATTCTATATGTCATGAATTTTCTGCTTGTGTGGTAAAATACAGAAGTGCTTTTCTCTTCCCCGCTGATTTGATCGTTTTGCGATGCGATCAAATGTCTGTGCTATAATTGTCTTTTCTGCATTAGATAATCTCCGCGTAATCACTTGCTGTAGAGTTCATGGATCACACAAGGTTTTTTTTTAATTCATCGGATGAATTGATCTGTTTTACTTACGGTCGATATGTTTCCTTTGTTATATTTTTCTAATTTGAAACTAGAGAACGGCCATGGGTCTATGGTTGGATAATTGTTTTGATAATATACACGATAGACATCGTATTTCTTTAGGTGGTTTTTGCAGAGCTTTATATAAGTTTGTTCCCGTCTCAAGAACTTGTGAAAAATTGAGCAGCAAAAGATAGCTACAGCGACTAAGTATATCCCTGTGGGCAAGAAATTCGCACTAATTCTGGCCTAATATTTGTTTTGTCCTGATAACGACATCATGGAGATTGAGAAGCTGTCAAATAACTCATCTTCTCTGATTCACCAAAATCTATAAGACGATCTCGCTTTTTGGAAAAATGGACCGTCTCCTCGCTTTTATAAAATGCTAAGTTATATGAAACCATGAGTGAAGGATATTTTCTCAGTAGATTTGCGTAGGACTACTGGAAACACAAAACAGAACATCACATTAAGAGATATTAATCTGTAGGGAGATAGTTCGGGATAATAGAGTCTAGTAAGGGCAAACTCTGAACCGTTTAAATGATTTGCCTTTTTTCTTTTTTGCCAGACTATAAGACGTCAAAATATAAGAGCTGATATTCGATATTCTAATATATCGTGAATGATCTTCGTTTCG
Organism: Hanleya hanleyi; assembly: GCA_036873755.1. Taxonomy (NCBI): domain Eukaryota; kingdom Metazoa; phylum Mollusca; class Polyplacophora; order Lepidopleurida; family Hanleyidae; genus Hanleya; species Hanleya hanleyi. The sequence goes on from JAVTVY010036477.1 coordinate 27,408, forward strand.
CTCTCATTTATTGCAATGAACTACATGTACTACCACAAATTGTACACGTTGCTTTCAATTTTCAGAATTTTGCCTTCAGCTATCGTGCTGGACGACGACTGGATATTGAATGATGGACTAGACGCTTGAATTTTATTCAGTATACAATTATTTTAGGCAATATTGTTTGAAGAAAGAAAAAATTAGCCGTCAGCATATATTAGCCATATATGGAAATCTGAGCCATATATGGAAATCTGTGGTACCAAGTTTTGTCATATCTTAACATATGGGAAATGTGATTGAAATTACGTATCCTGAAAACGCTGTCAACATTATAAATATTTGAAATTTCATCAAAGTCCCACATTTTCAGGTTTTCGAAAGTGTGACCATTCTGTTCAGCGATGTGGTTGGGTTCACCACGATATGCAGTCAGATTACTCCGCTAGCCGTGGTGTCCATGCTCAATGCTATGTACACAAAGTTCGATCAGATCAGTGAACACCACAACGTCTATAAGGTATGTTGAAGAGCTGCATACGATTTAATGCAACAGCTCGCGTAGCTAATTGTTCGTAGGCCTTGTTGCAAAAAGTATCGGCCAAAGGATAAACTTTGTTATGTTGAAACGTTGATGTGGTTGGTACAGAGTTGGTTTCGTTCCTGTTTTTTCTGATATTTTGACAAAACTGGAACAACGTCTACCTTTGGTCCAGTTGAGGTTTCCACAGTTAGGCAACCAGCGAGTTGGCCAAGCCAGATCAGACAGGGATCTTATAGAAGATACTGTTTCTACATTACGAACCATGTACCATGTCAATCGCTTTTACCCCTCTGCCATAATTGTCCCTTGGGGTATTGTCATCATGTACGTCTGTCTGCCCGTACGTTGCTGTTTTCTCGCTAGCACCATACCTTAAGATTGACTATGCTTATGAATTCCTAACTTACATCACACACGCATATGATCACTTAGCTGATGCAAATTGTAAATCAATGAGATTGACTTAATTGTTTGTCACCTGCTCAATCTCCGTCAAACTTTCCACAAATTACTTGTGACCACCACATCTCAAGAATTATAAGGCCTAGGCGCTGTCCTACACCAGAAACATAGCTGGTCATACGCTATTGCTAACGTTTTCTCTTTACCATCATATCTCAAGAACTACTATTCCAAGGAAGCCCAGACTTGATTAACATATACATGTGGTGGCAGAATAGAAGCCCATTGAATATCATAGGAATTGAACAATTTCTATTGGGTCACCAGGTCAGATTACACGGACGTTGTCATGGGGATCCCTCGATATGGCAAGTGGAGACGTAAACGAGGAGGGTATTCATACAGCACAATCCATAAAACACGGGTACATGTAAGCAAAATGTGGCAACCAAACAAACCTCTTGGTATTTTTCCCATTTCGACTCACGGACTAATTTATATGATTTATTTATTTTCGATCCAAATACATTGCAATTTAATAAATGAATAAAATGGTCATGTTACACAGGGTATTTGATAAATAAAAGAATGAATGTTTCGATCTTCTCGTTGTGGTTTGTAGGTGGAGACAATAGGCGATGCATACATGGTGGTGAGTGGGGCACCGACGGTGACCAAATATCACGCTCTACATATCAGCAACATGGCCTTGGATATGCTGGATTCCATGTCCGACCTCAAAGACCCCTCATCAGGGGGGAATATGAAAATACGAGTCGGTAGGTGTGGCCATGTACCCCGTAATTGTCTGATCCGCTCTTCTCGAGTAAATGTGTGTACAATATTCTAAAGTTTGAAGTACTGTCGTTGTTAATGTGATAAAATTTACCTTGAAATGTATCGTTATTGCACGTTTTCGTTATGAAATGACAGGTATCCATACTGGGACGGCGGTAGCAGGCGTGGTTGGACTGAAGATGCCCCGCTACTGTCTGTTTGGGGACAGCGTAAACACCGCTTCACGGATGGAAACTAACGGTGAAGTATGTTGACACCGTTTTTATCCTTTTCCAGCCTTCTGGTTATTTGCTAAGTTATTTGGTCCGAATCTTTCGTCTTTTGTAGGATGAAAACGCTGATATTCGATCTAAAGTATATACATGTATAGGTTCACATTTTACTCAATAAATCGTTCACTAATCATATTTTAAAATCATTTATGATTTTTGTAGTTCACACGTGACATGCAATGATAACAATTGAAAACAATCAATATTTCTTCTAATCATTTCTTCTGATTCTGTGATTCTGAATTATTAGTCATCATATTGTTTCAAATTTGCACCGGAGGGTTATATTTCTCTAAAAGTTTATAAACATATAATCATATCTAAATCATTTTGTTATCATAACTGTCATATTTTTAGACATTAGGCTCTTGGCAGCAGTGTTAAGCCCGGACATTCAACAAGTGACAATTTTGAGTTGAATAGTACACGCTTAAAACTAAAGTGTTTAAACTTACTCGTAAATTGTTGAAATAACCCTTACTTAAAGAGCAGTCCCTCTGGACTCATTTAAAGGGTCATTTCAACACTTTGCGAGTAAGTTTCAACACTTCAGTTTTAACCCTTTCATTGTTTAACCTGGGTTCACCTGCCATGTCGTCATCAGTGACTTGTCAATGATTCACTGTTGATCACTTGTATAGAGCATTTAGGCCCGACAGTCAGTAACCAGCCTCCATAATTCAAGCCGGTCAACTGTTTCCAACGATGCCGGCGAGAAATGATGATGTTGCTATCGTCAAATGAGTAGCGCTGATCAGTATTTTCCAAACTAATTGTCGAGTCGTTTTCTACTGTATATTGTATCTCAGTCACGATTGTGACTGTTCATGTGAATATCATGAGAATCTTGTATTAAACGAATGAAGGAAGGATCCAGTATCATTACATAAATTACTAAGGGTAGCGCCAGTGATCCCGTATGATACGATCACATTACCATCAGTATTGTTTGATATTAATCAGGAACAAATGTTGAGAAACGGTGATTGGGATCGTGTAGCAATTCCACTAGGCCACTAATATCTAACAAATGTCACTGGGCATCATATGTAGGGCGCATGAAGGACCTTCTGTGTTTTATGACAAATTATTTTTTCCTGTGTTCATACAGGCTATGAAGATTCATATCAGTGAAACTACGAAGGCAGACTTGGAACCGTACCCTTATTTGTACGAGGAGCGGGGTTCCATTCCAGTCAAGGTAAGACACGATGCATCAATTACATGGACATATCACTCTATTGGGGTTCATGCGATTGTTCCGGAAAAAAGGACAAAAATTGGGTGATCAGTGGCGCAGGCAGAACTCGGAGTGGCGGGGTGAGGGGTGCTACCAGTATGGACATAAATTTTCGTGTGGACTGGTCCCGCTGGCGGCCAAATTATTCTGTCTTTCTAATTCTCTCCAAAAACTCCATATTCAAGATCGTTTGGCGACTGTCATAACGCCATACCAACACGTAATTCTTCAACTGAATTAATAATAGAGTTATCCGAAAATTGATATAAATTGGAGCGATATGCAAGAAGTGGGAAGAATTGACGTCTAGCGACTTAAAAGCAACCAGGTGACTCTACAGGAAAGCATCCTTCGGCACTACAGGCCCTCAAAACAAGAGTTTTGGGGGCGTGTGGACGGTGATATTACGGTGAGGTGTCGAAATATGGGGTCTCTATATATAACCCCATGCTTTAATAAAAAATTTATTATATAAAGCATGGGGTTATATATAGAGACCCCATATTTCGACACATCACCGTAGAAAAATTTATTCAACCACACTCCACAAACTAGCGTGAACACCTCGACCCTGTAGTGCGAACTCCTACCCGTATAAATGAAGAGTTACAGTTTGTTTCCTGGGCTCTTGAAAATATCAAATTCTTGTGATATTTTCAACTCCATCCTAACCTCTAAATCTGGACAAACAGCCTTAAATTAAATCTTAAGGTGGACAATTTTCCACAGTAAAACGCTCGATCAAACTTCGCGGATATCTATAATGGCACACCCCTTTCCGAATGGCTGACTATGACGCTGGTGATGAGCGTTAGCTTCTGTTCAACACACTGTACACTGCTACTGTCGATATGGGTTTATAAAAGTCTTTTATCCAAAACATAGTGTATGAATCATAGGTTATATTCATCCATAAGTCCGTTTAGTGAATTATAAACGAGTGCATGTAATGCTGACATTATAAGAGAAAGAATCAGTTGCTTCATAGTTTTCCAGATTACAGATATGGAATGAAACATTGGTAATTATTCTAAAACTTAATTTATCCAATTCATTGAAGGAAATATAAGAAACACTGGAACGTTCTAAAGTATTTGGGCAGGTTTCCCCAGATGCTTCATAAAGCGTTTTGATTGCGTTAGTTTGAATGATATATACTCTGGTAATAAAAGTGCCCGCAACGTACACCCCCAGACTGATTCACGGATTTCTCCTGAAATTCTTACATCCATAACTCAATTTTCCGGGTTTTAGCCTGAAATCCAGGACATTATCCATGAACTCAATGGTAAATTCGTTGAAATTCAGGAATTTTAGGCTGGAATCCAGGACATTATCCATGAACTTAATGGTAAATTCGTTGAAATTCGAGAACTTTAGGCTGGAATCCCTGAAAATTGATTTGTGGATGTATGGCCTGAATTTCAGGATAAATCCCTGAATCATTTTGAGGGTGTAACGATAAGTACGATGCGATGACTATCCTTAGATGGATCTCATTAATAAGTTGGGTCAATGATCATAATTACACGTTAAAAGAGAACTTTGTGACAGTGATAAAAGCTGATGACAATGTCGCATATTATGATTGAAAAACATATTAATATTTGAGGCTACATGGTTCATCTGGTGACGGAGTACTTCATCCTGAAATACATTCTATCCCAACGTCAGTTGGCCAGGTTGATCTTGTCGTTATCGGTGTAATTTCCAGTCCATGGTCGCCCTTTGCCACCAAGTGACACTCTCCTGGATTGTGCGGCTTATCAAGCTGATGTGGTTAGAATGTTGCTGAACAATAGAATAAATATGCGTATGGATGTAAGAGGAAATTGAATGTCAAATTCTAAATAATATGCCCTACCCCACTTTCTCGTCCCAAACTGAACAAAAACCGAATACCTGTTTGGAATACAGCTAAAAGGGCGACCACCAGGAAGAAACTGCCGAGTCTGCAAGAAAGAAACCTTTTTTATTTTTCATTTCATGCCTTTTTGTAATAGGTGCTAAATGTTTACCATAAAAGTTCGTTGGTTTAGTGACTCGGGTTTCTTTTTTTCTTTTTTTTTGTGCACGAAGGCGGAATCCCGAATGTTGGGTCTGTGGCTTATACTTTCAGCTCAGTTAATAGACACCGCAAGCACCAGAATCTTATGTGGAAGCTTGTCTGTTTGATTTTAACAACGTGCAGATCGAAAGTACTTCAGAACAGCTAAAAATATCATACTTGTGCGAGAAACCAGAACGAAAGTGCATTCACCACATGCGCGATATCCAGAGATGTTTCCTTATCGGCAATGCGACAGAGCTATAGTATCACCGTCAACATATGTTAATCTAATACAAACTTCGTTAGTGACTATCCTTCAGATGATGATGGCGATAATTTTGTCGAAGTAGTTTATGATGTTAGACACCTAATAGCTAGACACCTAATTCCATAATTACATCTATGCATCGCCGATACATCTATAAGAGGGTCAAAAATTTTACAAACCTCCTGGAGCAACACAGAGTTTCGTAAACCCAATTGGTCATACGTGACACGGTTCAGAGACTCACTTGTCGACATTTCAGATTGTGAGATTATGAGCAGCTCTTGTTTTTACAAGGAAGTATAGGATGAAATAACTGATCTAGCTGGCTTTTCTTACTTTCATGCACATGTTTCCTGACATTTTCTAAAGCTGTATGAATGGCATATATGGTAGTCATTGGCCCCAGATAGTATTAGCACACCTTTCGAATCATGTGACCCAATGGTGATATTATCCCTGGCGAGTATGGCTCCATCCCTCGCGAACTAATTTTCAGAAACAACGTGGACTTGAGAGCTGAAACTTTGTAGCCCATGATATTAGGGTTATTTCTGTCCTACTTGCATTTTCGTTTCGTTTTCTTTATTCTTCATCAAACATCTTTTTATATATCTTGGAAGCATCCAAGAGTATTCCAATTTATCGTTCAGAAAATTGCCTAAATGAATCATTGGGAAATTTTTATAAAATTACCCATACATAGTGTTATACGTTTAGGATAAAGATAATTTGAGAGGCGGGAACAGCCCCCCCCCCCCTTTCTCCACACACTTTCAGAATGCAATGCAGTGTACCTCAAAGTGCCATGGTCGGATAGGATTACCTGGCCTCAATTGACCTTGTTTCATATAATATCAACTTTTAATGAATAATCGTGGATGTCTCACGTGTCCACTCTTTAATACTTCAGCTTCATTTAGTTCCACGTTAACTGGTAACTCATATTCTGTTAACTCGTATGTTGATCTTAGTTGTTCTACTACAAACTGTATTTATTTAGTTTCCTGTAAGAAGTGTGGTCAACAGTATGTTGGCAAGACCACCCAAAGACTCCATCTTAAGGTGAACGGTCACAGAAAATCCGTTAGGAAAAAGCAATTGCTTATAGGTAGGCATTTTTCTGGACCCGACCACGGCTGGGATAACTTTAGTATTCAGATCATAGACGTCGTCTATCCATCTACTAAGGATTCCCCTTTTGGATTTGAGAGAAAAATCCGAGAGCGGGAATTATTCTGGATGCTAGAACTTGGGTCAGTGTTTCCGTTTGGTTTAAATGATAATGTCAGTGGGTTCGGCAATGCTACAAACCGCCGTTCAAATATATCCAACATTACCCAACTATTTAAACCCCATCAACGGAGACATCGCAGCCATGGTTGGCGAAAGTTTAATAGTTCGATGATTTACGATCATATCACTTTAAATTACTTAGTGGGTTTAACTAACACACCCAATAGTATACATAGCTTACGTACAGTTCTGTATGCGTTACCTCTGAGAGCTTTAGATCAAATAACCAGAGATATACAAAAATCTGCGTCTTCAGGAAATATAATACCATCAAAAATCATTAAAGTATGTCAAGATATAGCGTATTTTCGGTTGTATCGTCCAGTGAACATAATCGAAACCTCTCAAGATCGGCTTTTCTTGAAACTCAACTACTTAGATAAAGGACTGGACATCATTAATTTACCTCGAATCCTGCATGATCCAGAGGTACGCAACGCTGTACCAAACTATTTTAAGTTCACAGAACCTCCTTGCATTTCATATAAGTACACTAAATCTATAGCCACCAAAATATTCAATTACTCCAATGCTGTCCAGGAGTTTGACTGGAACTTATACACGTCAGGAGGCTATAGTTGTGATTGTGAATCGTCGAACTTTATCTATACACCATGCAAACATATTGTGACTGGTGACCTTGATGTGGTGAGTGATAAGGATCTGAAATTACTCCTGATGAAGGGACCTAAATATAGAGAGCCAAGAAGAATAAATCTGAAGGCCGACCAGAAGATAGTCCTGTCTGCATTGGAACAGTACGTTATTGATTGGTCTAAGCGAGAAAAAGTTGAACCTACAGTACTCGCTGATTGGCTGGACCTCACCAAGAGCAAGGTCGTTGAAACAATCCGCCATATTGACAGAAGTACTCTTCCCCAAGCAAAACAAGTTCTGAGAAACCTCAATTCGCAAGAAGTTCTAGCAAATCTCCAGAGTAAATTCGTCATAGTCCCAGCAGACAAAGCTCCGAATAATATAATATTCATATGTAAATATTACTATTACCAGGTGCTGGTTAAAGAATTGAGTGTAGACATATCTTCATCAAATACGTCTACTTACTCCCAAACTGCATTTACTCTGGAAGATTTATTTAACAATCACAAAAAGTTTCTCAGGGAAAGAGGTATTCGTCTTCCAACCAATCATAACGACATACCAAAAATGTACTGGACTCCCAAAATGCATAAATCACCATACAAAGCTAGATTCATAGCTGGTTCTAGAAGCTGCACCACCAAGCTTCTTTCAACCCTATTGACGAGGGCCCTTCAGGAGGTAAAAGCATTTTCGGAAAGGTATTGCGCCACTATTTCTAAGAACTCTGGCGTTGAATGTATGTGGATATTGAAAAACGCAAAATGTCTTACGGAAGAGCTTGATGCTAAAGGTCACATACCGTACAGACATGTATCCACATGGGATTTCTCGACTCTCTATACTACAATCCCTCATCAGGACCTTATTGACCGTATAAGTTCATTAATAGTATCTGTGTTCAAGAAAACTGATCGTAGATATATTAATGTCGGAAGCCATAAAGCATTCTTTAGCTCGACTACATACAAGAGATATCGTTCATGGGATGTTTCTTTGTTTATAGAGTTGCTTGAATTTCTCATTAAAAATATCTATGTGAAATTTGGCAACACAATATATCAGCAGCATATAGGTATTCCAATGGGTACTAATTGTGCACCCCTGTTGGCCGACCTGTATCTGTTCTCTTATGAATATGACTATATGCAGGCGCTTTCAAAACCGATCCATTCAAAGCCCGTTCCTTCTCATTCACCAAACGCTATATAGACGATCTTCTCGCTGTGGATAATCGCTATATAAATGACGCAGTGAAGGATATATATCCACCTTCACTGGATTTGAAGGAAACTACAGATAGCCCTACAGGCACATCTTATTTAGATCTCTATCTCTATAAAAATGAAGCGGGCATTCTCTCGTCGACTTTATGACAAAAGAGATGATTACAATTTCGACATCGTAAACTATCCCTTTCTGGATAGTAATATTCCAGTGGGACCTGCATATGGCGTATACATATCTCGCTTAGTAGCATTTGCTAGATCCTGTGTTAAATGTGATGATTTTAATCAACGTCACAAAACATTGTTGCAGAAACTTATAAAACAGGGCTATTCCACCAAGCGCCTCCACTCAAAGTTTCTCAAATTTGGCGATACATATCGCATGCTGATAGCAAAATACGAACGTAGCGTGCAAGATCTATGGCGCTACGTTTCGTAACTTGTGTCTAATTCCGCTTAACCCGGGGCTAGGGGCCGTATGAACCCATGTACTTCAAGATCCTCATGGTACTCATATGAACAGTCACAATCAAAGCGTGACTGAGATACATCTTTTTTAGATGACGACTCTATAACGAATATTATGGATTAAGAATACTGATCAGCGATACGGATTTGATATTTTTGGAACATCATGATGTCTTGCCGGCATCATTGAAAACTGTTGACCGCTTCTCTCTTGCAGGAAACAAGCCTATGTGTATGTATACTATGATTGTCTTTTTGAATTTGGTGCTAATACTGTTATGTGGAAAATGGAATAGGTCTTTGGATTATGGACGCGGATATTCTCTAATGGACGACGGCTGGATTATGAATGACGGACTAGACGCTTGTAATTGTAATATATGACCTCAGTTTTTATTGCTATGTCAGAAAGCTCTCTCTCTATGACATGTTATAAATTAATGTGGGTGCCCTCTCCCATCTCCGACGAGCATATTAATTTCAAAATTCTAACAATTGCTCAATTACGCTAGACACTGAAGCCCAATATTGGCTCATTTACTCTAAAATCTATGGTCAGGAGTACCTTGGAATGGCCATGGGGAGTCATTTTGATCTCATTTATTTTTAGTTATAACATTTTTAAACTCGACAGTAACATTTACGCTGGAAAGTTAAACCCTGTCCGGCCTGGGCCATATTTCTTGCTCTTTAAGCTAGGGGGCTGAAACTTACCTTTCCTTGCGTCAAGCTAGTCCCACTCGAAAATGTAAAAATCCAAGATGGCCGCCACGATGACATGAGAATGACGTCATTATCAAAATTTTGATAAATAGTAAATAATAATCTGATACGAAATAGCATAATTTTTGCTCACTTTTCAATGCAGAATTCAAGAATTTTGAAGACATATGATGATAATACCACTTTTCTGGTCCCCAAATGGCCGTCGTGTTGAATTTACCCATAATCCTCTGCTAGGGGAGCTTACAAATAGGCTCAGAATGACAGGAATATAATGAGCTACAAAGTCGCAGAGTTTCTGCTCTCAATTTTTGTCGTTCCGGAGATTGAGTAGAAAGTTTTGTCTTTCCGTAGATAGAGTTAAAAGTTTGTCAGGGAGGGCCATAATTCACCCCTTCTCCCCTCCCAGGCCTTGTATGGTTGATGGTGTATACTGGAATATTAATCTAGTTCTCAACTGGAATTGTCGGAACGAAAACCGTTTCCGTAATAAATACACTACCAATGTAGAATGTGGGCAGGCCTTCATCTCACTGAGGGTAAGATATATTTGATGAATACTGGAACTTCAGATTGACTCTATCGATCACCTTTACGATATACCCCACAGTAGTAAAGGCAGACGGCACCAGTCTACTATTAATTTCGTTACTTGTTATGTATTAGCGTTAAAAAGCGGCAAAATCCAGAAAATTCACAATGCATAAATCCACCTGGCATGTCAATATTTACCTTGTGGGACATTACCAGTGGGAGTCTTGACAGATGTTGACCATGGAAATTTCAAATTGCCGCCACTGACAGCTGATTGGTGCTACAGAATGTCATTCAATTTGTAAACAGGGAGCCTTCTCACCCTTCACTGATCATGTCTCCATCCACCATGCTTTTCCCCAAATGGCCCAAATCAACACCAGGAAGTACAGTTTGAAGCCTCATCTGCAAGTTGAAATATCAGATGTATCAGAAATGCTGAAAAATCGCAGCTCATAAAATCCATAAAGATCTGCTCTCAAATTTCTAAACAATGTAGGTCGTGGCCACTGACCCGGAAGTGATTAATTGTAGTCTGATGCCAGACACATCATTTGAAGAAACGGACACACTGATGGTGTATGCGTCTCATTGCTTATAAAGATATTTTGTTCGAAAGACTGATGTTTGTGATAATGAAATGTTTATTTTACTCATAACCTTTTTCATTCTCATCTAACAGGGCAAAGGTTCAATGAAGACGTACTGGTTATTGGGCAGGAATACTGAGGAAATACCGACATGTCCTTTCACAGCTGTTATCGAAGAAGAGCTGAAAAAGAGCCAAAACCTCAGAGATGACAACGTCAAGGTGAACACGTCACCTGCTCGGGACATTAGATCACTTTACTCCCCCGTTACATTTGAGGAGGGCAGCAAGTCTTTACTTAACACAAACAACAACACGCCATCTGGAACTCCCGCAAAAACCACGCTCATGAGCTGGCATGAGGGAGAAAATTCAACTCCCTTAACCAATGAGGAACTTCTTGGGTTTCCCATGGTGGCAGCGATTACTATGGAACCAGAAACCGACGATTATAACAACAGCCCAACTAGAGATGCTGCACACGGCCGGGTTTTCGCGGAAACCCGGTTGGTGGAATCAGGAGAGAGAATCCACAACGTCCTCAGCACCGATAGTGCTTCCAAACGTATCAGCGAGTCAGAAAAACCGAGAAGTCAAACGTGTTTCATTTTATAGTCAAATTAAACGATCGACAAGGCCTTTGTGAACATTTTAGGATTCTGTGCTGAACAAGTATTTATTGACATATGAAAGCAGTGAATCTCAGGGTCTAGCATTTCGGTTAGCATTTTACAGCTTTTCTATGTTCGTGTTATTCAGTCTTGTCGTACGTGTATCTACTCTAGTTATACAGTGGGGCTGTCCAGTTTATATTGAAGCCATAACAGTATTCCATGTATAGGATGTGTTTGTCCTGTTTTATGGCAGATTCCAAAGCTATGACGCACAGGAAATAACTCCAATTAACGTACATTGGTGAGGCGCACTCTGAAGCGGGGTGCACTATTTCCTATTATTTTATTTATTAGAGTGTGTCCTTATATAAATTGTAATTAGACACAACTGCGTATTCCCCAGTCACGTGTGTGCAAATTGCCCGCTGAAACTACATATTCCGCCCCGTCGTGGGTTATACACAAAGGGGAGATAATTACAACAGTGCTCGCGCTGCATTCAGCGGATCACTGAGCAGTTCGTTGAGCTGATTTTAGTTACAAAATATATCAGAAATAAATAGGACTGTATTCAAAAACATTTTCAGAGTAACTAACAACCGCCATCGAACAAACTATACGTGCGCTGTGAGATAATCAAGACTGAACATCCAATCAGTGGAATCTAGTGCATCATGAATTATATTGCACGCGATTGCCCATGAAAACAACCACAACCGCGAGATTGTATACTTTACATATAAATCACCAGCAATATTTTGTTTGAGGGATATAGATTGGCACAGAGTTGAGCCTATAAATATAATAATGTTATTATTGAATTGTTTTGAAGGGACTATGCAGTTTTGTTGCTCCGAGGATGTGCATATTACCCTAGCCGCAGTTTTGTTGCCCCGCGGATGTGCATATAGGTGAGGGCAATATGCACATCCGTGGGGCAACAAAACTGCATATTCCTCTCAAAACAAGTCAGTATTTTCATAACACTATCGATATAAATAGTTATATATATAGCAGTCTATACGGAGTTCCGCTGAATTTGTAGCCATATGTCAAGTTGTTCGGTACTCTTCTGACGGTATTCGGGGTAAAATCCACAACATTCTTAATGTACAGTGTGTGACATAATATTCTCATCATTTGGTTGCCCTTCGATCACACGTAAGGCTACCCTGTGGGAAGTGAGAAGATCCAGTTTGAAACTAGTTTCGGTAGCTACTCCTGATATTCTAGAAATGCAGTGTAAATCGTCTTTCTTGTATATCAACCGTCACGCACATCCTGCTCACAGCAACTTTGACTTCGTTTTGAAAATGGGTGTGCGGTTCCAAAACGGTGACTTTGAATGTCATAATAACATCGAAGATTTCATCAAAATATCGACACGAACTGTTCTCATAGAAGTAGGCTCACAGATATGTGTTTTTCTTCAGATAACACCGATAACAACTCTATGGGCATTTGCTAATCAGGCGACCAGATTGTATTTTCATGGATCAAACAAACAATAACACTTACTGGCAAATTTCGTCCAGTTCCTCAACATCATGTAAATACTAGCGGTCATATAGGTCATATCTGTATATTCCGATGACCGCTCACTGGTGTGATCTCAATGTATGCAGTGATGCCTTAATAAAATTATACGGTTAAAACAAGGTATGACAAGGTGGATGAAGGTACGACACGATGGATGAAGGTACGACAATGTGGATAAACGTATGACAAGGCGAATAAATAAGGTATGATATGGTGGATAAACAAGGTATGACAAGGTGGATAAATAAGGTATGACAAGGTGGATAAACAAGGTATGACAAGGAAGGTGGACGTAATGCAAGGTGGATAAAGGTATGACAAGATGAAAAAGGTATGACAAGGTGGATAAGCATGGTATGACAAGGTGGATAAACGAGGTATGGCAAGGTGGATAAAGGTATGACAAGGTGGATAAAGAAGGTATGACATGGTGGATAAACAAGGTATGACAAGGCGGATAAACAAGGTATGACAAGGTGGATGAAGGTATGACAAGGTGGATAAACAAAATATGACAAGGTGGATAAACAAGGTATGACAAGGCGGATAAACAAGGTATGACAAGGTGGATGAAGGCAATGCAAGGTGGATAAAGGTATGACAATATGGATAAAGGTATGACAAGGTAGATAGACAAGGCATGACATGGTGAATGAAGGTAATGCTTGGTGGATAAAGGTATGACAATATGGATAAAGGTATGACAAGTTGGATAAACAAGGTATGACAAGGCGGATAAACAAGATATGACAAGGCGGATAAAGGTATGACAAGGTGGATAAAGGTATGACAAGGTGGATAAAGGTATGACAAGCTGGATAAACAAGGTATGACAAGGTGGATAAAGGTATGACAAGGTGGATAAACAAGGTATGACAAGGCGGATAAACAAGGTATGACAAGGTGGATAAAGGTATGACAAGGTGGATAAAGGTATGACAAGGTGGATAAACAAGGTATGACAAGGTGGATAAAGGTATGACAATGTGGATAAAGTTATGACAAGGTGCATAAACAAGGTATGACATGGTGGGTGAAGGTAATGCAAGGTGGATAAAGGTATGACAATATGGATAAAAGTATGACAAGGTGGATAAACAAGGTATGACAAGGCGGATAAACAAGGTATGACAAGGTGGATAAACAAGGTATGACAAGGCGGATAAACAAGGTATGACAAGGTGGATGAAGGTAATGCAAGGTGGATAAAGGTATGACAGTATGGGTAAAGGTATGACAAGGTGGATAAACAAGGTATGACAAGGTGGATAAACAAGGTGTGATAAGGTGGATAAACAAGGTATGACAAGGTGGATAAACAAGATATGACAAGATGGATCACAAAGTATGACAAGGTGGATAAACAAGGTATGACTATATTTCTGAGAGTGGACAACGACTAAATTTCTGGGATCTTGTATATTGAAGATATTAGATTAAAATCATGAGGAAAGAAGATGAGGGTATATTTTTCGTCCAAAGTTGACATGGCTTGCACTAGTTTGTGCTAGTTTTGCTATTTTTCATATTTTCTTGTAATTGTTCATCCTATACTTCATTCCGCACAAGTAAGACAAGTTAAGCAAGCTTTGGCTAGTCAAGCAATTACTATTTGTCAATGTTTTCGTTTACTTTATAATACATATGTCAGGCGAGAGGAGGCAAGGGTGTCTCATTCTCTTGCCACATACTGAAGTATGAAGTTCTTTCTTCTTGCCACTGGCAAGGCGTCACATGAGTATACCGTATGTTGAAATTAAACGTCTCATTTGGTGGCACCTACTTTGCATATACATGCATGAAGTGAACAATTTTGAATTTGCCGCATGACGAACAAGAGCGACGCTCGGAGGTGCTACCACAGAATGTAGTAAAGGTATATTTATACTACTCATCTACGTCTTCTCAGAACACTTGTTTATTGTATATAGTTTGTTGTTTGTCGTTTTCTAAATAAATATTTGTTGTAATTCCTCTCAACAGTCGTCCCATGTCTTAGGCTACAGGATCATAATTACAGCTAAACCTCAGGGCATAACCCAGATGTTTCTGGCTGTTGCATTATCACTAAATCTGTGAAAAAGATGAACTACCAACAGTTTACAATCATGTCAGTTGAAATGATGAGTTTCCTTTTACCAAAAATAACTCCACAATCGTTTATTTTTGTTGTTACAGGTATCCGGACGTTGGACATTTATACATGTTAAGGGTACTGAACCCTCCTGCAGAAACCCTCTGTAATTTGTCTTTATACAGCTAAAACTATGATTTATACCTGTGGTAATGTATATATTTCCGGAAAGCGCATTTCTTAAGGATTCCAAATAAATAAGTTTGTTCACTGTAAATCTGTAGGTTGTGAAGATATTCAAACTAAAAATAAAATAATAATAAAAAATCCTTCTTTTTTAAATGGCTATTTTTTTTCAAAAAAGTATTCAACTTATTGTAACTTACATCCTCATTTCCTGTAGGAGACAACTCCAACAGGAAATCCGTGTCTCAGTTTTGTCAATTTTAGTCTAGTTCTTATTTTATTGACATTTAATTCAACTTCAAAGTTCAAAACTGTGATTTGCTTGATTTTGTAAAGAAATATTCAAGTTAATATCAGTAGAATGAGACTAGATCAAATTTGATAAAACTGAGACACGTCCGAATATCTTCACAGCCTACAAGTAAACAGTCAACAAATTTATATATTTGGAATCCTTAAGCAATGTGCTTTCAAGAAATATATACATTACCACAGCTATGAGGCAAACGGTTAGCTATATAAAGACGAGCTTTAGCGGGTGTTTGAAAGTGCGTGCAGGAGAGCTCAGTACCCTGAAATGAATATTAAGACACAGTGACATACCTCGCAGAAACCGTGTTCCATGTTCCGCTGAATTCTATTATTATATTATTATTTGTGAGCCTGTGGAGACAAGGATCCATAATAGTTCAGTTGATTTCAATGTAAGTTCATCATCCTATGGTAGTACCCAGACAGGACGACAAGATAACAGTCAGGATGCCGCACTTTCTCGATATCCACTTCTTGCTTGAGTCCCTTGGAGTATATGTGAATGATACATGTGAAAGGTTTGACATTTAGCACGAGACATACACAGGTGTAAACCACCATATATGCACATCGCCGAGCGAAGAGATGATATGCTACATCGTCCCTGGTGGTTTGTTATCTGTAAAATACACAATTATATATGGTTATTCGAGCCATTATTGTCTAGACTTGTGAACTACTCAGCTCCACACTCTGGCAGTCAAGGTCATGTAATAGTGGAATAGATGTACATTTCTATTGACGGCTTCCCTGATGTATATGAGAAAAATATCAAACGCCTTCTACGCCAATCTCGCCAGAGATTTGTCTGTGGCTGCTGAAAGGCTTAGAGAATCGAGTGTTATTGTTGTTTGGAAAATGCTGAAAAGCGTACACCTGGAGATATTGATATGGCATGTGCAATGCAATTAGTTCATGGGCTTTGAATGTCGGAGCTGACGCTTGCTGCTCTGTGAATGTAAAATACTCAGAGTACAAGCATGAAACACAAGAAAGGGAAAACATTAGAAGTTCCAGGGAAAAAAAAGAAAAAGACAATGATTTCTAAAAAACTTCCCAAATTCATCTATATGTACATGTACCAATAACCTAGAATAAATTTGGGAATTTGCTTAAAATTCATTGTCGACTGTATACGTTTAAAAAGTAATCGATTCGTCGATATTTGTATGGTAACCTTTCTTATTTCGTATTTTTTAGGAGCTAATTGCACTGAACGTGCAATGTTTATTTCCAAGCATTCGATTTTCAGCATTTTCCAAGAAACTCTGTAACAACAACATTCGTTTCAATAACCCACGAGCATTGGGCAGTAACCGCCTTTGCTCTGAGACGTTTTGGATTCACATGTCTTTTTCGGAATAACCTCGTTATTTTAGTCGCGTTTACCCGACTATGTGGTCCCTCCTGTTTGATCGGAAATGATCTCGGGTAAATGTACTGATATACGCCGACAGTTGTGATGAGGCCATATGCGGATGAGGCAATCCATGATTCGGTCATAGAGTTCCATGGAAGATTGCAGCGTGCATGTCGAACAAGCCAATTGAAATACATTTAAATCTACTTCAAATATTCTCTATCGGTTCAAATGGAACTCAAAGTTAAGAGAAGGGCGCTCAGACTATACCAGTTTGCGTTGACGCTCGTACATCAAGGTTGACCAAATATGGTAATGCTGCGCGAGAATTTGACAACCTCAGTCCCAAATCCGCCCATCAGTGACAAAAACATACGAGGTCGATATCGGGAACAAAAGGCACAAGGTTACAGATCTGTTGAGGTGCGCATTCAGTTCAGTAAATAATGTGGTATTTATTGTAATTATTCTTTGATCTGTTCTAGTGATTAGACGTTGCCTGTAATGTGCTATAATAATTGTTTTATTTGCTACTCTGAATTATAGTTGGATATATATTCTTGGAGTTGAAAATTTCTTGCAAACTAACCTGTCTTTGGATTATGGACGCGGGCATTCTTTAATGGACGAAGGATAAATATTAAATGACGGACTAGACGCTTGTATTTTAAATCTACTTAATACAGCATACGCTTGTCTGAAAATGTCTTCGAAAGAAACTGCGAATCCATCTAGTGTGCCACGTTAAACCTTGTTGAGAGTACAGGCCCAAAAGGGCCTCATTAAAACTGCTTCCTCAAAATTATGACTTCCGATGGAGATGGTGAAATGTAAGTTCAATTTGTGGAATGGATACAACCCCAATCTCGTATTTGGATCTGTTAGAGCATGCGGGCATGAAGAGGCTTTCTATCTCGTCTATTTTACGACATGAGAGATGATTACAATTTCGACATCGTAAACTATCCCTTTCGGCACAGCAATATTCCAGTGGATCTACATATGGCGTATACATATCTCACCTAGATTTTGTGTACAATGTGACCATTTTAATCAACGTCACAAAACATTTTTGCAGAAACATCCAATCACGGTTTCTTAAATTGACGATACATATCCTAAATGCTGATACCAAAATACGAGCGTAGCGTGCAAGATCTATGGCTTTACGTTTCGTAACTTTTGTCTAATTCCGCTTAACCGGGGCTTGGGGTCGTACGAATGCATGCACTTCAAGATCATTATGATGTTCATAAGAAAAATCACAATCAAAGCGTGGCTGATATATATCATTCTCTAGATAACGGCTTTACAACGAAAATCATATGAATTATTATTAATAATACTGATCAGCGATACGGACTTGATATTTTTGAAACATCATGTCTTGACGGCATCATTGACAATTGTTGACCGCTTTTCTCTTGCAGGAAACTAGCCTATATTGATGTATGATTGCAATTTGGAATCATGCTAATGCTATTATACGAATTATGTCTTGGATTACGGACGCGGAAATGCTTTAATGGACGACGGCTGAATACTGAATGACGGACTGGACGCTTGTTATTAAATGTCACACGAAATGTAATGGCAAGACTGTTCCTTGATGTCCGTTATCTAACCATCGGAGACATCTATGTCGAATGATCATCACCCGAGTTTATGTGGCAAGGGAAAGAGTTTCAGGGAGCTCAGTGTATCTTAGATTGTTGGATATTGTGAAGATCTTCATGATATTCGGAAATGCTGTCAACAGCTGGGATTTTAGCAATGAAAAATGCCAACTTCTGTATCTTGTATCTTAAAGTTAGCTATCTATACTAAAGGCCAAATGTTGGCAAATTCGTGTGATGGTGGTTCGAATACAAACCTTAGTCCGACTGGTGGTCACTGGTGGAAATCCAATGATCCAATTCTTCTAAATACGTGAGAACGTCCAACTAATTTAACCAATCGGAGATGAATTCGAGGGAGTTGGTCACTTCCATCGAGATTTTATCGATACTGAATAAAATCAAAGAACTAAGATTTGATCGCAGATAGATTGTTCTTCTCGCTGTGGATAATCGCTATTTAAATGAAGCAGTAAATGGATATATATTCACTCTCACTGGATTTGAAGGAAACTACCGATAGCCCTAACGGCATCTCATTTTAGACCTATGTCTCTATAATAATGAAGCGGGCCGTCCCTCTCACCGACTTGACGACAAGAGAGATTATTACAATTTCGACATCGTATTCTTGTCTTTCTGGATAGTAATATTCCAGTGGGACCTGCATATTGCGTATCTAGTAGCATAGTAGCATTTGCTAGATCTTGTTTTAAATGTGACGATTATAATTGACTTCGCAAAACTTTTTTGCAAAAAACTCTAAAATAGGGCTATACGACAAGTTGATCAAATTTGGCGATAAATACCGCATGCGTAGCTGTAAGATCTGTGGCATTACGTTTCGTAACTTGTGTCTATTTTCGCTTAACCCGGGGCTAGGGGCCGTATGAACACATGTACTTCAAGATCACCATCATGTTCATATGAACAGACACAATCAAAGCGTGACTGAGATACATCATTCTCTAGATAACGACCTCACAACGAAAATAATATGGATTAAGATTAGCGATATAGATTTGATACTTTTGGAATATTATGATCATTGAAAACTGCTGACCGTTTATGTATACTACATTTTTCTTTGAATTTTGTGGTAATGCTGTTATTTGAATTAGGTCTTTGGATTAAAGACACGGAAATGTTTTAATGAACGACGGCTGATTATTGAATAACGGACTAGACGCTTGTATTTCTCCTTTCATCCGCGGATTGTTTCTGAGTGTTGTTCATTTGTTTGTCCCTTTGGTCAGGTGTGGTTAACAGGGCGATGTGATTGACTTTTTTCTATGTTGAAAGCTGCCGATCCAGTTGGTGATAAAAGGCGTGTTCTTGGCAAATCAAGATTTTGGCATTGAATTTGCGTAATCTGTATCATTTTATAAAATGCTTTTATCGGATGTGACTTGCCTGTTTGTCACCACCTGATGCAAGAGATGCAGTGGTTGTGGTTTTTCTTTAACTCATGTATGTGCGCCAGTTAAGAAGCGTTCTGATACTGTTCATGTCTCCAGGATGAAGGAATTTCTTCTTCCTCTTGATCATAGTGCTACGGCTGAGGATTCTGGATTCAGCTGATACCATGCGTTAGCTTGAGGATCATTTTCTTGAAAACTTTGCATAGCCCCATCAGTCAGCTGAACACCAGTCTGAATTCTTGATGTTCTTTCTCTATCTTGAAAACCAAGGTGAGTGACAAAGCTTTGAGCATAATTTGCGCTTAATACACTTTCAATGCTCAGAAAGCAATATATTTATCAATGCAGGTTTAGAAAATCAAGCTCAGTTTATAGCTCTTTTGAGCATATTCAAGAAGCACTATTCTCTGATAAAATACAATGCACACATCCAACATAATGAATCAAAAATCGACAAAACATGGATTCTGTTTAAAAAATTAAGAGTTGAGTGGTTATAATAATCTAATTTTTTCTTATTTATATACTTTGGTAAAGAGCTTATGTGATTTTATTATTGGGCCGTGTGCCAATATATGATACAGGAAATATGAGGATTACTATCTTTTTGTATATATATTTATGGAATAAATTTTGTTTTTAAAAAGCTTTGAGCATAAAGCTTTGAGTCATCCGCAGAGTAAATCTGCCTCTTCGATCCTCCCAGGTACAGTTGTGAACGGTAGAAGAATTCAAAGTGTTAACTTAATTTGTGGAATCTGATGACTGCCTTCCTCTTCCTTGTCCTCATTTTGTAAGAGGACGATGGAATTTCTGTCGTGATCATTCTCTGTAGAATGCTGCAAGATATCTGGTTGAAAATCAGTGTCTTCTGTTTTACTGCTGCCAGTTTGATATCAGCTTGCGAAGACTGCCAGTCGCCAGCACTCTGAAGAAGATGTACGTTTCGAATATTTGTCTCCTATATCGCTGAGAAAGATATTTTCATCATCGTTGTCATCATCATCATGTAGATTAATCAATGAATCTGCTGGCGTCAAGAAACCAACTCTTTCTGTTAGCAGACCTGTCAAGATCAATAAACCAACTCTTTCTGTTAGCAGACCTGTCAAGATCAATAAACCAACTCTTTCTGTTAGCAGACCTGTCAAGATCAATAAACCAACTCTTTCTGTTAGCAGACCTGTCAAGATCAATAAACCAACTCTTTCTGTTAGCAGACCTGTCAAGATCAATAAACCAACTCTTTCTGTTAGCAGACCTGTCAAGATCAATAAACCAACTCTTTCTGTTAGCGAACCTGTCAAGATCAAATAAACCAACTCTTTCTGTTAGCAGACCTGTCCAAGATCAAGCCAAAACCAGCTCTTTCCTGGCCCAACAGACCTGTCAAGATCAATAAACCAACTCTTTCTGTTAGCAGACCTGTCAAGATCAATAAACCAACTCTTTCTGTTAGCAGACCTGTCAAGATCAATAAACCAACTCTTTCTGTTAGCAGACCTGTCAAGATCAATAAACCAACTCTTTCTGTTAGCAGACCTGTCAAGATCAATAAACCAACTCTTTCTGTTAGCAGACCTGTCAAGATCAATAAACCAACTCTCTCTTTTAGCAGACCTGTCAAGATCAATAAACCAACTCTCTCTTTTAGCAGACCTGTCAAGATCAATAAAATTATGAAGTCAATGTCCACCTGAACTATAATTGACAGGGACTGCAGCAATGCCTGTCCTCAATTCTTTATTTGTTTTTTCAATAGAGCATATGCAGACTCTTTTGGTACTGCATGAGTTAAGGTTCCCGTTCCCTTTCGTCTTTTGTTATATACGATAGATAGAAATTGAACATCAAGGTTAGCCTGCTAGGCTCATAAAAGAGTGTGGCTGCAGTTGTTGATCATTGCATCCGATGGATCTCGTTTGAGACAGACTGTGTTTCCTTGTGATGCACGATTTCCCCGTCAGTATATTTTCACTATCGGTAGGGTTTCCTGTGATGGTTTCTTCATAGTGATCAGGTGAAAGGCTGTCAAGATTGTGATATAAGTTTTCTTTAAAATGGGGTTTGGGTTGGTGAAGCGACATGATTTGCAAGTTTTCCTGCATTTAATGCTGAATGTGTATGCTTTCGCAATGTACTGAATGAATCCTGTAGTTCTGGGTCATCAACTTGTTTGGGTTGAGATGGAGGCATGTTATCCATGTCAGTTCTTTGTCCTCTATTTTACAGTTCTATTGTCATTGGACGTTCTCTTGAACATCTTCATACAGTATATTATTATTCGATTTGAGGTAGTGAAGAACAGTGAGAATTGTATCTGGTCATATAACTTGTCATATCCTTCGTATTGGTATCATCTCTTCAGTTTCAGTGGTGCGACTCGTGCATTCTGTGGTGTTTGAGGTAATGTGGAATATACTTCTTGAGCATTGACGGGAACATTTACAACGGATCCTTTGAGTCCACTGATCATTTTGTAGTTCTCCGGAATGTGGTATTTATAATGTTGCAGTTGTTTGCTGTTCCTTTCTCAAACAGACCTTTTGGTGAGAAGTAGACAAATCATTGATATACATGGTCCTTCTGCACTGGTCATCAGATGGGGCACCTGTGGGGTTTTCGGGTATAGAAAGAAATAGTACTTAAATATCCTGATAGGACTGAAATTTTGCGACGTTAATTCGCATTCACTCACTCACTCACTCACTGGTGATCAGAAAAAAGTCTCCGTTTCCTTCTCAGCCTCCCCATGTTTTTGCGAAGTTCTTTTTAGTTACCTTTAATTTCTGTTATTTTTTTTTAAGTCAGCTATTCTTTCTTTAACAGACTCTTGGACCCACTGGTCATCTGACATATTGTCGTTCTTTCTTTCGGTGAAATTGGCTTTTCTTTGTCTCTCAACCATCTTCAGTTTCTCTACGCATTTTCTGTTTGATCTTCCTCTGTAGATTTGTTTTAGTTTTGCAGGCTGGCGTTTGTGTTGTTATGACTGAGGAAAGTTATAACTGGTTTGCGTGGCATTATATATGGAAAGTCTTGCACAAAAGCCTGGGTCATAATTTTAAAGAGAGGAGGCCTTATCTGTTCTTGATTAATGATCAAATGTGTAGGGTTTTTTCCTCTCGGGAGGAAGTAAGCGTTAACAATATCAAATGAACCACAGTCACATGCTGAGCCTAGACCTTGCGGAAGTAAATATGTTGCTTGGAAGTCTTGCGATGTGGCTCGCTGACATTAACGTCACTGAGGTAATAATTATGTTTAGGAATACATTGTTTTGGTAAAGCACAAATACTTGTGCTGAATGCCATTCCGGTGTGGAACCCGAACCCGCGACCTCATAGTTTGGTACCAAATCGTCAGCGCTCTAACCCACTGGGTCATATCAGCTTCCACACAAAGAGGCAGCCCAGAGACTAGATTTAGTACATTTACTACCTGTCTGATCGACAAGGTATTGAAACAGCTCCTAAAACCTATATATATATATTAACATTACACTACAAGTAATCATATAATTTCTTGAATATGCTGTAGCAGCACTGTAAAGGCAGACTGTGGAACAACGTATGTAATAGGTAGTGCCACAGAAGGAGACAAATATCAGCCCAAGATACAGATTAACGTGCGTCTTCAACGAACAGGGATAATATTCCAGTTCACTCATGTCCAAAATTGTCTAATATACAAGCGTCTAGGCTAAAACTCTTTGGATTCATGAACGTTATGTAAGACCTCTCAATGTAGAATGAATTCATAGCCCTTGATAACTTCAGCCAGGCCCTCAGTTGTATCAGCGATTGTTTAGGAGTATAGTGTTGTGTTAACAGTGGACAGATCTCCCAGACGTGGAGATAGAAGATACTAGTGTAGGTGTAGTTGAAAGAGAAGTATGTTTTAGAATACAAGAATGGAATATTCTGTTAATTTAAGTTCTATTTTAGGCTCAGAGGGGATATGAGTTCACCATTTTGTTATGTGTATTGTACCCTGGAGGCATTCCCTGCCTAACTCTGCTGTTTTAGGGAATTTAATGACAGCTGATCTCAGTACAATGTTTTACATAGATCATTTTTAGTAAATGTTTGTACTACGTTCAAACTAAAGATTTGATTTATTTGTAAGTCATTATTTATAAAAATCAACAGATTTGAATAATTTTAAGTAAGAATATTTGACTACTTTATTTGCCTTTTTTGGGCAGTTGATCTAGGAGATGTGTTTGTTGACATGCTTCATGGCCACCTCACTATTTGCTAAAGTATTTGAGAACGTACGCCCTTCCTATCGATCTCTTTTCATAGATGTTTAGTGTGTCAAAGATTATTTTGGTATTGCATTTTGGCGAGGTATAGTCCACATGTCTACAATTTGGTCTATTTATCATGCAAGGTATATATGTGCATGCTCTTCTGTTCCAACTGCCACTGATGGAAGACATATAACCTGCAGTCTGCATCTTTATCTTTTGCAAACAGATGCTGCAGCCAAGTTCTTCCCTACCCAACATTAGAGCCATGCTCTGGCTGTATCCAGGGCATGATGACAGCCCACCAGGCATGTCATTTTCGGGCACGTCAAAATTGTTTCTAAATTATCAAAGTACCAAAATTGAAACCATCTCATTTATCTGCAATATTTACATAGAAAATTGATATAGATTGATTATATTTAAACATATTTCTTTCATATCACATATACTGTGTTTGTCCGAGTTGCTGAGTTGAGAAGTACTTGTAATACGTTCATGTTAACACACAAGAATCCACTCCCGAAAACATGTGAGACAGTTTCGTAGACCATACACGTCACGATACCAACAGGTCTTAGAACATGTGCGACGTCCATATTTATACCATGGACAAACAAATCTTGCTTCACTGAGTAGCAGTTGAAACAGAAGAGGACAATATACCATGTGCTCTGTATTTTTGAAGGCAAACTCACATGACCTCCGATGTTAACAGATGGGCCGGGCTCTACACAAGGGAAGACCCATATATTTACTTTGAACTAGTAAACAATCAGAGACTAAAGTGACCAGTCCCTGAGGGGTTACATTCAACCCTCATTAAGAGCAACGTAGATATGCCTATATTTATAGAACGATATGGAACATGGAGGCAATTTCTTAACATTTGAATGATAACAGGTTGTCGCCGTTTCAGTGACCATATTGTTGGACGTCATGATCTCACTCCCATTAAGTGTATTTTGAGAACAAACAGTAGAAAATGGTATGTTCTTCATAATTAAATATTCAACTTGATACAGGAAGATGAGTTGTTTGTAACCTGAACCGCTAATGGTGAATACACACATTCATATAAACACAATGAGAGAGGACTGTAATCATAAAATGCATGTACTCGTGCTTTGCAGGCAATTTTTTAAATCATGGGAGACTACTCTGGTCATCCAGTGCTTTCATAAAATAGTTGTACCGTACCATAACGCGGATAATTTCAGTTTAACTATTTCAAAAGGTTCACTATATTTTATTACATTAATGGTGTGCTTGTGAAATTGAAGAGGTATTTATGTTACACACGAAATGATTCTAAATTATGTCTTTACCTGGTACGATGAACCAATAGGAACGTTATAATCGATATCCACTAGCCATGATAGTATCAAACTAAAGACAAGCAAAAACTAAAAATACAAATATATAGTCAGAAGATAGTTTCATGCACGAGAGAAGCGGTCAACATCTTTCATTAATGCAACAGCATGATGTTCCTAACGTCAATTGCTAAGTAGTATTCTTTCAGGCAAATGTATTTCAGTCATCTTCAGGGGTAAATTTGAATTATTGGGATTGTTTGGAATATTTTGTTTTATAGAGTACCGGTATTATGAATTTTGGTAAAGCTATCAATCAAAACACCTGTAAACACGTACATCAAACGTAGATATGAGCATCGGTGTTAGTCCGTTGAAAAAATATGATATTTTGACTGTGAAAACGATGAGATCCAATGGTTAAATACATCCTGGTAGCAAGGGTCTCATAATTATCCAATGACCGCTTGTGAGAAACTAGCTATACCGGTTAAAAATATATAGCTTTTGCTCACATTCTATACATTCTTGGAGTGTTTATTATTCTTCAGAGGAGCGTCCCGAGCGGTGAAACATCGATAACCAGGGAAGAAATTTCATCTGAAAGTATTAGAAAAATCACTAACTTGTCATCATTTCAGCTAACGGAGAGTGAGATCAGTCTTTTAAAGAAAGGACTCAAATTCACACACGTACTTGCTTTGGATGAGAATGAACTAAAAAGAGATATAAATAGTTTTTGACGAAAACTCAGACTCGGAGTTCTACTCTTATATGCCTAAATCGAAAATCTCTTCAGTAAACAAGCAAAGGCAACCACAATCCTCAAAGGGACGTTTTAATTCAAGTAAGGCTGAAAAACTAGCGATAATTATCCAGAATCGTTATTAAAGAAGCGGACAAAAGATGTGTTATTATTGTTATAGACAGTTCTTTTCTGGAGGCAAAATACTTGGAATATTATGCAAGACTCGAGGTTATACAACTGTAGTCGAAAATAACGAAAAGAAAAGTAAAATAAAACGGATGAACTCATTAATTCTCATGCCCAGAACTAAGTCATAAATTACAACACATATAAGGGAAGTGGGAAGAGGTTCCGACATACTGACCGAGTCACATGACGTCACAGTATAGTCTTCGGGTTAAACTATTCTAAAGTACATACCAAGAACCTAACGATTCGTGATATGTGTTGTATCTCAGGTACGCTTTTATTGTACCTGTTCATGTGGCAACTTGAATGGTATGACCACACGGCCCCTAGCACCGGCATAAGCGGTATTAGATACAAATCTAGAGAGCTATGATGGAAATGCTCTGACAACTCGTATATTGGTAATTGGTGAGCTGTTTCGCTGTGACAACCCGTACACTGGAGATTGGTGAGCTGTATCGTCGTCAGATGAAGTTGACGGCATTTAACACAAAAGACTAGTCTGTAAGGCCCGATGTCGACCCAGCATCAACTTCCCGCAAATGCCAACATATATCAAAGACCAAAAGGTCTGTATAGGGGGCGGGCCTCGGGGACGAAACGTCCACCAGCAGAATCTCGCCATATACAGGTAAAAATTGCAACACATATAAGGGAAGTAGGAAGAGGTGCCGACATACTGACCGAGTCACATGACTTCACAGTATAGTCTTCAGGTTAAACTATTCTAAAGTACATACCAAGAACCTAACGATTCGTGATATGTGTTGTATCTCAGGTACGCTTTTATTGTACCTGTTCATGTGGCAACTTGGATGATATGACCACACGGCCCCAAGCACCGGCATAAGCGGTATTAGATACAAATCTACAGAGCTATGAGGGAAATGCTCTGACAACTCGTATATTGGTAATTGGTGAGCTGTTTCGCTGTGACAACTCGTACACTGGGGATTGGTGAGCTGTTGTTTATATATCTGTTGTTAAAAGCATATCTTGTTAAATTTGAGTCCAAAACTACTCAGTTATATGGATTACCCAAAGTCCATATATATAATGCATCAGTATTGCTAGTCCTGTGGGTTCAAAATTTAAACCCATATTCGAAGGCCCATTTGTCCTATCAGTAGATCTAGTCACTTGGTTGATACTCGCTCAAACCTGTATATTAACTTCATTTCCATCATATATCAGAGACGACATCAATTCTCTTAATCACATACCAGTCACAACCCTTTCCTTTCCAGTTTTGTACGTCTAATAACCCAAATTTTGTCTGTTGCCCCGGTGCAGTGACACCCCTACACATACAGATGTTATAATATCCATTAATACGCAGCTGCATGTTAATTAATGTTTATAATTGTTTCTAATCCCATGCACTGTACGTACAGTCTCGGCCACAATGGTTGGTGCATTGATACAAACTTCGAAACTTTGACAGAACAGCGTAGTTTTGGCGAATCAGATTGATTCTTGACTATTTCTTTCGACGGTTCGTGAATCTCCGAACGATTACCTGTTTTCGAGCTTTGGTAGACAATCTACCTACATTGGAAGTCGAAAAGTGGACCATTTCAGACGCATTATCATTAATCTATGCAAATTGCTGGGAAAACGTCAATGCGAATGGGAAGCGATTTCTTTTCCAAAGAACTATCGATGAAAATCTTTTCGATTTTAACATGAGATTGGTCTAATCAAAACCCCTCGGCTTTCCCCAAGTGATTGAGACTCATGTGTAGTGTGAATTGGGGAAGAGATAGTTCTATGTGAGATGATCAAGATATAGTTTGGGTTACATTCAGGCATATAGGACAGAAATAGAAATTAATTTATCTGTAAACTCTGTAAAATATGGGCCGAGGGGAGCCACTTTCGATAGGCGTCTAACCTAGCACTCTGTAAAATAATAACCGAGACGAATAAGCTGTACCATACGGAGCCGTGGAGGGGACATAGTTAATATTTTTTTAATTTCCCCCGAGATAATAACTAGGGGAAAATTCGCCATTGGTCAAAATTATCTGGGGGGAAATTCGCGATTGGTCAATTATCTCGGGTGAAATTATCTCGGGGGAAATTAGTTTTCCCCGAGATAATATCCCCCCCGAGATAATTATCTAGGGGGAAATTCGCCATTGGTCAATCATCTCGGGGGAAAATAATTTACCCCGAGATAATTTCACCCGAGATAACTGACCAATCGCGAATTTCCCCCTAGATAATTATCTCGGGGGATATTATCTCGGGGAAAATTAATTTTCCCCGAGATAATTTACCCCGAGATAATTTACCCCGAGATAATTGACCAATGGCGAATTTACCCCTAGATAATTATCTCGGGGCAAATTATTTTCCCCCGAGATAATTGACCAATGGTGAATTTTCCCCTAGTTATTATCTCGGGGGATATTATCTCGGGGGAAATTAAAAAAATATTGACTATGTCCCCTCCACGGCTCCGTAGTACCAAACACCGATCTACAGATATAATTTGTACATTCAGCTACAGATAACAAAATCAGAGATTATTCCATTGGAACGGGGCATAACTCTATGAGCCAGAAATGAGTAATCCTTTGTTGGCTTGTAGAATACAATAATATAAATAAGTTTCCAAATATAGTAGCTATACCGAACACAGTTCTGCAGATATAGTTGGTTACATTCAGGCATATAGGCCAGAAATATACATTAATGTATGTATAAAGGGGCATAACTCTCTGTAAAATATTGGCCGAGGGGAGCCACTTTCGACAGGCGTCTGACTTAGCACTCTGTAAAATAAGAACCGAGACGAATAAGCTGTACTGAACACGCATCTGCAGATATAACTTGTACATTCAGCGGCAGATAACAAAATCGGAGATTATTACATTCGAAAGGGGCATAAATCCATAAACCGAAATGAGTAATTCATTGTTGGCTTGTAGAATACAACACTATAAATAATATTCCAAAACATAGTAGCTATACCGAACACAGTTCTGCCGATATAGTTGGTTACATTCAGGCATATAGAACAGAATAGAAATTAATATATCTGTAAAGGGGCATAACTCTGTAAAATATAGGCCGAGGGGAGCCACGTTCGGTAGGCGTCTGACCTAGCACTAGAAAATAAGTGTTGAAAATTTGGTGGTTGTGTCTTAAGCGGTTTTGCCTAAAATGCGGTAACGGACGGACGGATGTACGGACGGACGTACATGGCGACGACAATACCCCGAGGCCAAAATGATCGAGGGGTAAAAAGTGCTTGTAACCACATTATAGTCAAGTCTATATTCATTGGTATGCTGTGTTTTCACGTCGAACGTCACTTATTGGCGTCAAACGCCATGGTATGCTGTTTACAAGGTTTTGTTGCACAGAAATCGGGCTACTCTAACTTTTTCAGAAACGCAACTTCCGATCGCTTCAAATGTATCGTGTGAATACACCTTGCCGCAAATACACGATCCATCGCCCCCCTCAAGTGTTCAATGAACTGGAAATCGTGCTCTGGTGGTATTTGTTCAGAGAAAAGATTAGATTATTAGAAGAATTTTTTGCGATCCACGCTTTGAATCAACCAGCTCTTATGGCAACTGTCTTTCGTGATTACGGTTGACCTTACACCTTCATGGCACAATACGTCAAGCTTAAACCGTCGTATCGCACTTTGGAGAAGAAAATCTGTGCTCAAAAACAACAACATGCTGAAACCAACGACCAGCTGCCAGACAATGTCAATACGTGGCCGACACGAGACGTCGATGGCGACGATGTTGGGTTAAATTGGACTTAGGTACCAGTCACCTGTGCTCGAATTCCTTTTCCATCAGGATCTGCGTCGTTGGTAAAAAGCTTCCTGGGAGACATTTTGGTGAAAAATCAAGTTTTGAGGTCTGACACCAGCCTCATAAATGTCCTGATTCAAGCATCAGAGAAACGCATAACCTATCAGCTTGGCCGTAGATGTCAAATGGTATTCACACTATTCTCCTAAAGCAATTTGTAGAGCTCTGCCTTTGTGGCAGAATAAGACAAGTTCTTCATTTATGGGCCACAAAACCAAGCGACAACCCATACCCAGAAGTTTTACTCCATCAAATGACGCTCAATGCAGAAAGCCAACATATCAAGGAGCTTTAAATGACTACGATGTGGTCGTAAACACTTTTGAATTGCAAATGGGTACCAGACTAACTTTTTCTGCGCAAAAAAAATCTGAAATGGTACACCATTCGAATTACAACACAGGTAGTTTGTCGAACAAAGCGCATGTATGTGTAATATGTCAAAATGGAGTAATATGGACTGGCGTTCAAATAGGCTCTGCCTGTTTTCCATTGTGAAATAAATGTACTGTTTAAATCAATCACGATCCTTGGCAAAGATTTTCGAACATTGGGTGTCAGAAGTTTATATGGTAGCCTTTCACATCAGTTGGGACTGAAAGCCAAGAAATATAGGATAGACGCACTATGGCAATCCAAACAAACAACGATTTTCAAATGAATTTATTTTATCCGGAGTTCAACTCATACTCAAGAACATAACTTTGTCCACATCAGTGACACTCAGATTAAAGAAACAGCATTCGATAACAAATTTGCCATAGGACTACAGAACTTTGATGCTGGACTTGCGTTCCATTGATGACTGCTACCGTATGTGATTTGAGACGAATATGAGACATACTTAACGCTCTTGATGTAAATCCAAAACTCACTGAAGAGCAACCTATAGATAGAATTTCATTTCTAGACTACTTATCTAAACGTGAAAACAATGAATTGATCACAGAGTATCTGTGCTACGATTAATGTCACCTACGTTACATAAAGAACCATGTGTCGTTCACCTTAACCCGGTGAATTTGCATCATTGTAGCAAAACCAGAACTCCAAGCAAAGCGGTTGAAAGAGCTAACATAATTTAAAAATAAACCGAGATTATATCCAGAGAGCTTGATTGATAAGGAATTTTAAAAAACTTCAGCTATTGACATCCGTGAAATTAGGACATCTAAAGAGGTAAATAAGTATAACCTTCACAAAACAACAATTTCTTCCTTGTTATTAATGATAACATATCCATGTTAGAAACAAAACAAGAATCCTTGAGGCAACCTCTTTTAGAAGAGACTTTGCCAAAGACAATTCTGCTCCTATTGCGACAAATCATGGACGACCAGTGTCTGCGATATAGTATATGGCTTGTATAGTTATGTTCCATCTCTGCTAAAGGCGACAACAAATCGCAGTTGACCCGCAATTGGTGTTCTTCGTACGTAGGGTGCGGTCAGATTTCTTTGTATAACTGGTATGCGCTCTTATTGAGCTGAAATATTTAGTATTTTATTTGAACAGAAATGGTTTTTCTGTAAAACAGATCCAAATTTGACAGTTTCACGGTTTTGTATTTTTATAGTCTTAAAAAGCTACACCTAAAAATCGCACAAAAGAAGTGGTTTTAGAGAAGAAAAGCAACTCCGAGAAGTGGTTTTGGGAGTACCATTGTGAAAAAGGCTAAAGGGATCGTAGCATGTGTTGAAATATGGGGCTTTGCTGATGGTTGCTCGAGTGATACACAATATCATTGTTTCGCTCATAAACTTGCTTGAGTAAGCCGAAGGTGTTTTAATTTGGATTTAGGTACATGAAATCTAAACCTCATAGCACGTCAACTGCTCAGCAAATCTCAGTGAAATTTCTCGAACTCTGTGGCAAGTCAACAACGAATGCCATTGCCAGGTCTTAAGGTGATTGGAATAAATTACTTTCCCTAGTAGCCTTGCATGACCCACGGGATGGCGCTTCTATAAAGCCATACATATGTGGCAAGCATACACTTCCAGATTATCTTAAAAAAGCGTACGTACTGGTCGCTTAAAAAATTGGACCGACTGTATTAATAAACGGTTTGGATTGAGTGCCTACATTCAAATAAGATCTCATCATCTGCATTATTTCCACGACCATCAGTAATTGTCTAAAATATTAAACCATTAATTTAGCTCAAATACTACATCCAATGAGTCATATACTGGAATCACACTGTCAATACTGGAAAGGGCGTGTGTAGAAAACGGAATCCCAAAAGGAAAAACACTGAAAAGGACAAAAGTAGCATTGTCTTCATGGTTCGAACAAAAAATAAACCTAAAATAATTTATTATGGGCGAGTTTTCGAGCTTGCATATTTTATAATGATCACGAAAAATCTTTATCAGAGCTTTTTCTATGCCATATATTTATATGTTGGGACTTTCCAAATTAATCGTAGGCCTATCTGCAGATGCACGACTTATTCTGCTTTCTTAATCTTATCTAAGTCAATCGCACATTGCGTACCCAGTTACTATGCAAGGCGCTCAAAAATAGAATCCCGGGTCTCAATATTGGGCGTTTTACAGGCGAGAAAACAGGCTTGACCCAGAAGATATTTTTGGTAACCGACTCAGAGTGGAGCTATGCTTTGTCCGTAACACAGATCGCTGGATAAAATATTGTATTTCAATGATGAACATTACGTGCAAGATAGAATGTTTCATATCCGAAATTGTGGGGGACCCTTCGAAAGAAAAATGTAGAATGATGGACATGACCGCTAAATGTGTGGTCATTGTGGACAGAATGTTGAACATAGGATGTAATGTTCATAAAACATCTACTGCTTCCAGTCAGGTTTTCACTTTGCTTTTCGGGCAGCAAACTTACTTCATGCAGTTGCAACATTTTAATGATGCGTTTAATGAGATACAAATATTAAAGAGCGATGATGTAATAGCTTTATCAAGAGAAAATGATGACCGTTAGATAAAAGAAACGGTCGAAACGAGGGTGTATTAATATAAGGTATGTTCTTATTCTGAACACATGTCTGTGAGGCCCGACGTTCATCATGCGTTTCATTCTCCATCATATTTATCAGTCACAAAATTACAATCACAGTGATATGTACAAATAACATACCTCGTGGACGAAATTAAGGATGTCCGCTAGTGGTAAATCAAAGTAATTAAATCTTTGAATAATGTGTGTTATTGCATTCATAAATGTATAATATGAGGAAAAAACAAAGAAAACAATATAGGTTCGTGTGCATTATTTAGCTATAGACACTGTTAAATGGACTGACCCAGGCTCCATTTGATATCCCTGAAAACAGGGAATAGCCCTGGTTTTGAAGCATATTCATGAACAAACCATATAAATATTTATTTTATTTTTTTTTATTCCAACAGTTTGAATATGATCACAATGTCTATCAAAATTTATCAAATTGAATGAATGTTGCTGCGCAAAATTCTCGGCTTGAAGACTTCTAAAGTAATTCTCGATCCCCCAACCTAGGAAAGGGAGATAACCTACTTGAAAAAACCTGGAAATGGCCGCCAAAGCCCAAAACCACCAGCGGACCGCCTTAACACTGAATTAATACACAGCGTACAAACTGTATACTGTCCACAATGTACATACTACTGCAAATGATACTTATATTTCTGAATACCTCTACTCATGCCGAACTGGGAGGATTATTATAGTGTGACATCGTGAGATAGTGCTATCTACTCACGTGACGATTGTCAAATGTACTCTCTCTATAATTTGCCGGTGTCTCATCTGAACTTTTAGAGTCAACATAAAACAGAACACAAATATTGGCATCAACTCAGTCTACACAAGTCTGTATTTAATTTACATACCGGTATAACATAAATGTCAAATATGACAAATTTAGCCTTCAAAACACTTATTTAGATATGTATTTGCCTCCAACAGAACCGGGTTTCGAGCCAATCTGTAGATAATATAACAATGCTAACGATCTGTAATAAGCGTGCTTGTCAACAGAATTCGAAACAGTTAACTATATATCATTCTTGTATTCTCATTTACATTTTTCTTTGCGCATCTGTTTCCATCGTCCATTTTCACGGAGTCGTGTGTAACGTCTCTATTTTTATTTTGAAATGCATAAGAGTAAACTCATTTTATTCCCATGAAAATAGTCTGAGATTATAATCTGTTTCATGGACGACAACCAGTACTGTTTCAATAGCCAATATCTTTCTCCCAGTTCGACGTCAAGCATGAGGTCATCCATTTTATATAGCATGTGTGCCTTCCTTTCAAAGAAAACGGGTTTGCGGATTTTACCCTAGATGACTACACAATGTCAGGTATATTATTCAAACATGTATTTATTACGGTATATCAGACACTTCAATTCATACGTCTCACCTTGGATGAGTATTTAATATTCGTCCCAGGTCTCACGGAGAAAAGTTATTTTTGGTAACCGACTCACACAGTTACTGTGTTGCTGACAACTATGTAAACAAATCTGAGGAGCCAATTATTTATCTAGCATTAGTGCATAGTTGAATGCGCTATTCTGTATGGTCAGTCGGTTGGCGTTATAGATTATGTGACCGTGTCGGCCAGAGTCTGTCTTGTAAAGTCAGGGGGTTGGTGGGTCCCATCAAAACCAATCTTTGTTTTATTTACATCCTGACCACCGAGAGACAATCAATAGTGGAACGATGTTTTTTGTGAATGCAACACTTTGATTCTAAGTTGAACCATCGACCTGTCAGCCCTGATACTCAACGATGAACCCCTTGTGCGTACAATGTGGTACAATTTTGTCAACAGATCAAGCAGTATTTGTTGTCATAAACCTTAACCTCAATTATTAAAAAGTGACACACTTAAGTTAGAAGACCGTGTACAATAACAAGTTACTAAATCTGAATAGATTTCGGTGCTCACAGTTAAAGTAAGTTAATGCGCGTTTTTCAAGAAATGATTTATTAAGAGTGCAATGGTTTAATACCCAACCAGGCGTCTTGTATTGTTGAATATTAAAGGCACAGAACTCACCACAAAAGAATACTGAACACATTTAAAAGTGCGTAGGATGTAGGTCTAGGGGGCTTGGGGTTGACACTGTTGTATAACAAAGCAGAATAGAGCCGGATATTCCTTAAATTCATATGAAACACATACGCAGTCATTGGAGTTTTCTCGTGCGGGCAGTCGAACTCTTTATTTATTATATTATTTCACAATGTGAAGCGGAACCAGATGCATTGTATCTAAAAAAAGCTTGCATATGCAGCAAAGTTTGCCCGTGGTGACCCGCTGAAAAAAGTACATTTCCTCAACTAAGTATGTCAAGGTCAACTTTCCGCTGTTTTGTAATAGCGTGACATTTAGCT
This sequence comes from Hanleya hanleyi, assembly GCA_036873755.1. Lineage (NCBI taxonomy): Eukaryota > Metazoa > Mollusca > Polyplacophora > Lepidopleurida > Hanleyidae > Hanleya > Hanleya hanleyi. The sequence continues at coordinate 63,241 of JAVTVY010036477.1, forward strand.
CTACGTGGGAATAAATATAAACTTTCCGTCTTATGTCGAACTATTATTGAAACTTCTATTAGGTTTCATGATCAAATTTAAAATAGCAGTAACCTTGCAATCAAAGACTATTGTCAACTCAAACATATCTGACAGTATGAGATCGGTTAACTCATTTTCCAGACCCCATTGCGGGGTGTGAAAAGAATTTTGTCTGTCCACCAATGTTTTTGTTTTTAATTTAAAATATACATCAATGTAGTGGATACCAATGGCTGAAGTGCTGAATTTTTAAAAATATATATGAGTAATAATTAGCCTGAAAATACAACTTGGCGGGAATAAAACCCACAGGAGAGACTCCGGAACGCATTTGTATGAATAACAACTTCTTTACTCTTGGAAATGGCGTTCTAATACAGATTCTTGTATCTCTTTTCAAATGAATGATAATTCTCTTGAAAACAGATACAAGAATCTGTATTGAAAGATCGCAAGACGGCCAAGACTGGAAAAGCCATGTTGTGTGAATATAGTCTTTCGATAATGGTTGTGGAGATGTTTGCCGTGGTAATACAGTCAAGTGTTTTCAGTAGAAAAGCTGACATTGATGAATACAAAATGCTGATAAAATACGCAAAATACAACCGTAGAATGATGGATTTTTGATGATAAAACTCAATCCGTGTCGTCGGGGCCATATGGAAACCATGTGATGGAAGATCGCCATGATACATGGCATTTACTCCAGAATACGACTCGGAAATTCTTTTGGATAAAAAAATATTACGAAATTGATAACATCGTGATGTCTTTTCGGTCTCCCCCGTAAAGCAGGCGACCCCTTCTCTTTTACACGAAATTAGCTTGCGCTTATGTTTTATTGGATTTCTAAGCTAAACTTGTAGTGTATAAGGTGTTCGTTTAGGTTTCTCGGAAAATTTTATTACCCGATCGGCTGTAAACGATAAACCAATACGCAGTCGAATTTGGCAAAACCCCAAAAATTTCAAACACCAGGTATTTTCATCTCGAGAATCCTTCGTCTGTTTATCTAACACGTCCAATAGTGTATACACTTTACGTACAGAACTGTATGCGCTACGTCTGAGGATCAATTGACCGAAGAGTGTCATCCGAATACAAATTCTCATCAATCATAACTAAAATATGTCAAGATATTGCGTATTTTCGAGTATATTGTCCCATAAAATCAATCGAAAAAGCCCAAGACAGTCTATTCTTGAAATTTCTGTATTTGGATAAAGCACTGGACATAATAAATATCCCCAGACCCAAAGATTCAAAATGCTGTACCTCATTATTTCAAGTTTCTTTCTATTTCTTTCTAGTATACTAAATCAATAGCAAGCCATGTTGTTAATTACTCTAGAGCCACCAAAGAGTTTGACTGGAAAGAATACACGTCCAGTGCCTATACGTGTTGACATTCATTTATGAACCATGCAGACATTTTGTGACTGGTTACCTTGACATAATCTGCAAAATGGACCTTAAAATATTCCTGATGAAGGAACCAAAATATAGACAGCCGGGGAATATCAATCTAATGGCTGACCAAAAGATAATCCTGAGCACACTTGATCAGTACGTTGTTCAGTGGTCGAGAAACGAGAAAAAGTAGATCCGATTGGTTGAATATTGCCAAAGGCAAGGTTGTCGGTACTATCCGCCACATCGACAGAAATTTCCCAAGAAAAACAAAAATTGAGAGACCCATGGTGCAAGAAATCCTTGCAGAGTTTCAGAGTATTCGTTATTGTTCCGGCAGACAAGGTCCCAATTCATAATATCTATATGTAAATATTACTATTACCAGGTACTGGCTAATGAATCAAATATAACTATTTCTTCTGCTTTTGTATCGATTCAACAAACACGAACAATTTCTCACGGAAATAGGTATTATTCTTCCTACCAGTCATAACGATATACCAAAATTGTACTGGATTTCCAATATGCATAAAACACCATGCGAGGATAGATTTACAGCTGGTTCCTGAAGTTGTCAAACTAAACCTCAGGCCAATTTGTTAACAAGAGCCCGCAAGCTGTTAAATCATTTTGGAGAAATTATTGCGCTGCCATTTCAAGAAATTACATTACAAGCGTCTAGTCCGTCATTCATAATCCAGCCGTCGTCCATTAGAGAATATCCGCGTCCATAATCCAAAGACCTATTCCATTTTCCACATAACAGTATTAGCACCAAATTCAAAAAGACAATCATAGTATACATAAACATAGGTTTGTTTCCTGCAAGAGAGAAGCGGTCAACAGTTTTCAATGATGCCGGCAAGACGTCATGATGTTCCAAAATATCAAATCCGTATCGCTGATCAGTATTCTTAATCCATAATATTCGTTATAGAGTCGTCATCTAAAAATGATGTACCTCAGTCACGCTTTGATTGTGACTGTTCATATGAGTACCATGAGGATCTTGAAGTACATGGGCTCATACGGCCCCTAGCCCCGGGTTAAGCGGAATTAGACACATGTTACGAAACGTAGCGCCAAAGATCTTGCACGCTACGTTCGTATTTTGCTATCAGCATGCGATATGTATCGCCAAATTTGAGAAACTTTGAGTGGAGGCGCTTGGTGGAATAGCCCTGTTTTTATAAGTTTCTGCAACAATGTTTTTGTGACGTTGATTAAAATCGTCACATTTAACACAGGATCTAGCAAATGCTACTAAGCGAGATATGTATACGCCATATGCAGGTCCCACTGGAATATTACTGTCCAGAAAGGGATAGTTTACGATGTCGAAATTGTAATCATCTCTTTTGTCATAAAGTCGACGAGAGAGAATGCCCGCTTCATTTTTATAGAGATAGAGATCTAAATAAGATGTGCCTGTAGGGCTATCTGTAGTTTCCTTCAAATCCAGTGAAGGTGGATATATATCCTTCACTGCGTCATTTATATAGCGATTATCCACAGCGAGAAGATCGTCTATAGCGTTCAAATGCATGTGGATACGTAAAATCTGAAAACATCTTATGGAAGAACTAGATGTATCTACTTGGGATTCTCAGCTCTCTAAACAACCATTGTTCCTCAGGACCTCATTGAACACCTCAGTTCATAAATAATATCGGTGTTCAATAAATCTGGCCACCGGTATGTTAATGTCAGAAACCATAAAGCTTGCTTCATTTCTACTGCATGAAAAGGATTCGTTCTCAGAATGATTCTTTTTTTTAGCCCACCATCACCAGATGGTGGGCTGTTCAAATCACTTTTCGTCCGTGGTCCGTCGTCCGTCCGTGAGTCCGTCGTCCGTCGTCCGTCCGTCCGTCCGTCCGTCCGTAAACATTTCTTGTTATCGCGGTTTCTCAGGAACTACAGCATGGATCTTTCTCAAATTAGGCACACAGGTTCCCCTTGGGGTCTAGTTGTGCAAGATACCTTTTCTGTTCCGATTCGAAAATCCAATATGGCCACCAGGCAGCCATCTTGGATTTCCCCATAAAACCTTGTTATCGTGATTTTTCAGGAACTACTGCATGGATCTTTCTCAAATTTGGTACACAGGTTCCCCTTGGGGTCTAGTTGTGCAAGATATCTTTTCTGGTCCGATTCGAAAATCCAATATGACCACCAGGCAGCCATCTTGGATTCCCCATGAAAAATTTTTATCGTCATTTCTCAGGAAATACTACATGGATCTTTCTCAAATTTGGTACACAGGTTCCCCTTAGGGTCTAGTTGTGCAGGATGCCTTTTCTGGTCTGATTCGAAAATCCAATATGGCCACCAGGCAGTCATCTTGGATTTACCCATGAAACATTATCATCATTTCTCAGTAAGTACTCTATGGATCTTTCTCAAATTTGGTACACAGGTTCCCCTTAGGGTCTAGTTGTGCAAGATACCTTTTCTGTTCCGAATCGAAAATCCAATATGGCCACAAGGCGGTCATCTTGGATTTCCCCAATAAACCTTGTTATCGCGATTTCTCAGGAAGTGCTGCATGGATCTTTCTTAAATGTGGTACACAGGTTCACCTTGAGGTCTAGTTGTGCAAGATACCTTTTGTGGTCCGATTCGAAAACCCAATATGGCCACAAGGCAGCCATCTTGGATTTCCCCATGATACCTTGTTATTGCGATTTCTCAGGAAATACTGCATGGATCTTTCTCAAATTTGGTACACAGGTTCTCGTTGGGATGTAGTTGTGCAAGATAACTTGTCTGGTCCGATTCGAAAATCCAATATGGCCACCAGGCAGCCATCTTGAATTTTTCCATGAAACTTTATCGTCATTTCTCAGGAAGTACTGCATGGATCTTTCTCAAATTTGGTACACAGGTTTCCCTTGGGGTCTAGTTGTGCAAGATACCTTTTCTGGTCCGATTCGAAAATCCGATATGGCCACCCGGCTTGGATTTCCCCATGAAACTTTGTTATCGTCATTTCTCAGGAAGTACTGCATGCATCTTTCTCAAATTTGGTACACAGGTTCGCCTTAGGGCCTAGTTGTGCAATATATCCTTTTCGGTCCGAATCAAAATTCCAATAAGGCCACCTGGCGGCCATCTTAGATTTCTCCATGAAACTTTATCGTGATTTCTCCGGAAATACTTCCTGGATCTTTCTCAAATTTGGTACACAGGTTCCCCTTGTGATCCAGTTGTGCAAGATACCTTTTCTGGTCCGATTACAAAATCCAATATGTCCACCAGGCGGCCATCTTGGATTTTCCCATGAAACTTTGTTATTGCGATTTCTCATTAACTACTGCATGGATCTTTGTCAAATTTGGTACACAGGTTGCCCTTGTCTAGTTGTGCAAGATATCTTTTCTCTACCGATTCAAACATCGAATATGGCCACCAGGCGGCCATCTTGGATTTTCCCATGCAAATTTGTTATCATGATTTCTCAGGAAGTACTGCAGTGATCTTTCTCAAATTTGGTACATAAGTTCCCCTTGGGGTCTAGTTGTGCAAAATAAATTTTCGGTCCGATTCGAAAATCCAATATGGCCACCAGGCGCCCATCTTGGATTTTCCAATGAAACTTTGTTATCGTGATTTCTCAAGAACTACTGCATGGATCTTCCTCAAATTTGGTACACAGATTCCCCTTTGTGGCCCAGTTGTGCAAGATACCTTTTTTGGTGCCATTCGAAAATTCAAGTTACGCTTCAAATTAATACGGTAGTGCTGAGTTGTGACGTTGGGGCATATTCTATATATTGACTATAGAGAATATCCATACCTTCACCTTCCATATCAAGGAGTTCAAATAATTCGGAATTAAAATGTATTTCTTCAAATGTTAAATCGGTTTTCTTTAGTCCATGCAGTTGCAAGTGAACTGCCCCACCCCTTCGTCTGCCGGCGGGTCGGCTACATGAAGGGACGTCACTCTTGTGACACAACGTCACAACTCGACAACTGTAGACCACTGCATGTTTCGATCCAAGGGAGATATCAGGACACGTTCGAAGTTTCAACATTACTGCACGGACTGGATCCCTTCAGTATTAAGTATTGTACCATCTTACTATTTTCGAGCATGGTATCTTAAAACAGATATCTCAAACTAGCCCAGTAAACAGAACAGAATTAGCATTTGTTCCTTAGTAATTATAAAACTGAAAAGCTTTCCAATGTTCTGTTGAAATGTCATAAAACAAGAATTTCTATAGTTGTTACAAATATGTGTGGTAATTGTTTTGTGGGTTATTGTTTTATTTTTGGTATATGAGAAGTCAAATCTTATACCACCAGAAAACGAGAGCGAGAACGTCATCGCTTGCCTCCCGTTGTTTTTGGAACGTCATGACGTTATAGTGGCCCTCGTTCATTCATCCGACGTAGTATGACGTCACATTTGAATAAAACTTGAATGAAGGAGACCACTATAAAGTTATAACGTTCTACAAACCAAGAGAGACAAGCGATGCAAGTTTTCAACACGGATTTATAACAGGATAACTTAAATATTGTTATTAGTACAATTTTGCAAAATATATTTGCCCCAAGAAACATACAAAAGTTATGTCACATAAGACGAGGTATATAAGCAACATTTTAGATCAAATTAAAAGCTTTGCAGTTCACCTTTAAGTGTGTTTCATAGCTCATTCCAGTACCCAATGATGAGACGTGCAAAAAAATAAAATAAAAATACTACAAAACGAAAACGAAGGATCCTCCGTACATGTACATTCACTTTCAGACTAATCTTGCTCATTTCTCTTGTACTATAACAGCCGACATAAGTACAGTTTCTAGAAATCTTGAAAGTCCTGAAACTTAGAAAGATTATGTCTTGGTGTTTTCCAGTGTCCCTTTTTCGATCTTTTTCGTTCAGATTCGAAATTCTGTAAACAAAATTACAAATCAATCATTTGTTCTTAGTAACAATGGACAAAAAGATCCTCTTGTCATTAGCTTACAATTATCGGACAATGGTGGGCGCCAAGATCCTTCAGGATCTCTCGTTATAGAATTTCTTTAATTTGTCATTAACAATATCTATGTGAAATTCGGCTGTACCATACACCAGCAACATACAGGTATCTCAATGGGTACAATTGTGGGCCATTTTTGGTAGACCTGTATCTGTCCTTGTATGAATGTATGTGTGTATGTATGTATGTGGGTGCAGAAATTTTCAAAAGATAACCATTCCCAAGTCCGTTCCTTCTGATTCGTGAAACGCTAAATAGACGATCTCCTAGCAATGGATAATCCGTATAATAGCGATGCTGTGGAAATCGTTTATCCCGCTCCCCTCCCCTTATCTGGATTTAAAATAAACCGTTGATAGCCCAGATGAAACTCATATCCGGACTATATATTTACAAGAACGACCATGGCTTTCTCTCACGTCGACAAGTGAGACAATTACAATTTTAACATATGTGACCACACTTTTCTGGATTGCGATATCTCAGGACCTGCATACGGCGTATACATATCTACGCCTGATAGAACTTACTATATCATGGGCAGACTGGGACGATTTTAATCAACGTCACAAAATACAACTGCAGCAACTCGTCAGGTAGGGTTTTACTCCAAAAAGCTTCAATTCAAAGTTGTTTTCAAATTCTGTGAACATATCGTACACTGGCGACAAAATACGATCGTAGCGTGTAAGATCTTTGGCGATAGGTTTTGTAACCTGTGCATAATTCCGCTTAACCTGGGGATAGGGACCGTTTCAATATCATGTGTTTTACATCTCCATGCTGTTCAAATGAACAACCAGAATCAAAGTGTGACTGGGAACCATAATCTGGAGAAGACTTGGAATTCATTTGGATAAAGAATAATTGTCAGCGATTATGATTTTATGTTTAGAATATCATCATGTCTTGACGATCATCATTGAAAACTGTTGACCGCTTCGATGTTGTAGGTTGCCAAGATACGTAAGAGGTGGGAAAAATCGACAACGTCTGGAGACCAAAACGCAAGCATAGGAACGCCACCCTCGGCATCTCGCTTTCAGACTAGATTACGAAGGACTCTGAATCGTAGTCTTGGTATCACAGTCGCGCTTTTATTGTTGGTTTTCATGTGGAAACTATGAAGTAACATCACCATAACTATGAAGTAACATCACCATCTCTAACATCATCGTACTCTATACGGCTATACACATAGCTACCGCAGTCAGTACCAATACGGACATACCATGTGATGATTATTGATAATGTGTTCATTTTCCGCCAAACAGTCAGCGAGGAATACGGCCTTTTTAATACCATTTAAAAAGTAGGTAATTATGTCTCCCCCAACTATGTTGGGGGGAGACGTTGGGGGAGACATCTAGTGTTTGTGCTGTCTGTCTGTCTGTCTGGATGGATGTCTGTCCGTCCCCTTGCCTTGTCTGCAAGATATCTTGAGAACTACTGGATGGAATTTCACCAAACTTGGATGGAAGCTTCATTGGGATAGCCCCCTCATTTGATTAGGTTTTGGTGTATGTGCGTTTATTCATCCGTGTCCGGTGTCCGTCCGTCCGTCCATCTACTTGTACATGTATATACAGGCCTTGTCTGCAAGATATCTTGAGAACTGCTGGACGGAATTTCACCCCACTTGGATGGAAGCTTTAGTGGGATAGCCCCCTCATTTGATTAGATTTTGGTGTGTGTGTGTGCATTCATCCATGTCCGGTGTCCGTCCGTCGGTCCATCTACTTGTACATGTATATACAGGGCTTGTCTGCAAGATATCTGGAGAACTACTGGACAGAATTTCACCAAACTTGGATGGAAGCTTCATTAGGATAGCCCCCTCATTTGACTAGGTTTTGGTGTGTGTGCATGCGTTCATCCGTGTCCGTCCGTCCGTCCATCTACTTGTACATGTATATACAGGGCTTGTCTGCAAGATATCTGGAGAACTACTGGACAGAATTTCACCAAACTTGGATGGAAGCTTCATTGGGATAGCCCCCTCATTTGATTAGGTTTTGGTGTATGTAGGTGCATTCATCCGTGTCCGGTGTCCGTCCGTCCGTCCATCTACTTGTACATGTATATACAGGGCTTACCTGCAAGATATCTGGAGAACTACTAGATGGAATTTCACCAAACTTGGATGAAAGCTTCATTGGGATAGCCCCCTCATTTGACTAGGTCTTGGTTTGTGTGCATGCGTTCATCCGTGTCCGTCCGTCCGTCCATCTACTTGTACATGTATATACAGGCATTGTCTGCAAGATATCTTGAGAACTACTGGACGGAATTTCACCACACTTGGATGGAAGCTTCAGTGGGATAGCCCCCTCATTTGATTATGTTTTGGTGTGTGTGTGCGTGCATTCGTCCATGTCCGGTGTCCGTCCGTCCGTCCATCTACTTGTACATGTATATACAGGGCTTGTCTGCAAGATATCTGGATAACTACTGGATAGAATTTCCCCAAACTTGGATGGAAGCTTCATTGGGATAGCCCCCTCATTTGATTAGGTTTTGGTGTATGTGCGTGCATTCATCCGTGTCCGGTGTCCGTCCGTCCGTTCATCTACTTGTACATGTATGCACAGGCCTTGTCTGCAAGATATCTTGAGAACTACTGGACGGAATCTCACTCCACTTGGATAGAAGCTACAGTGGGATAGCCCCCTCATTTGATTAGGTTTTGGTGTGTGTGTGCATTCATCCATGTCCGGTGTCCGTCCGTCCGTCCATCTACGTGTACATGTATATACATGGCTTGTCTGCAAGATATCTGGAGAACTACTGGACAGAATTTTACCAAACTTGGATGGACGCTTCATTAGGATAGCCCCCTCATTTGACTAGGTTTTGGTGTGTGTGCATGCGTTCGTCCGGTGTCCGTCCATCTGCTTGTACATGTATATACAGGCTTTGTCTGCAAGATACCTTGAGAACTATTGGATGGAATTTCACCAAACTTGGATGGAAGCTTCATTGGGATAGCCCCCGCATTTGATCAGGTTTTAGTGTATGTGTGCATGCATTCATCCGTGCCCGATGTCCGTCCAACCGTTCATCTACTTGTACATGTATATACAATGAAAATCGCTTCTTTGTAATTAATATTTTTAGATGCGCAGCTTTGTTTAAGATACTTATTGCTACATTCATTTTATAGCACTTTCCCTTAAATTATGTGCCCATTCAAGGCAAGGTGGGAGGTTGGGGGAGACGTATGTTTTTGCTCAAAAAAACAACCAGCATAGGCTTCATGCCGGAGCGGCAACTCAAGGGTCAAAGCGGAACCTCTAGTATTTATATTGAATTCTTTTCAGGATGACACTTCCTTGGTACTGCACAAGTACTTGTGCTGGTGCCAGGACATTTCGACACGCGACATTTCGGTAAGCGACATCTCGACACTCGACATATCGGCAATCTTTTTTCAGGCCAAATTGAGCTAATAATTAAGATTTTCACATTATTTTTTTAACATATGTTTAACATATAAACAGATCATCCAAGGGTTACCAAGTTGTAGGTCCTCGTAGTTGCCCACGATTCTCCGCGACATTTCGGCAACTTGTTTGACATATTAAGGTTGATTGACCAGGCTTTTACTAGTAACATTATGTTTACAACGTATCTAAAATCACACTGTGTACATGTACATCAATTCTTGTGGTTTTGCTATTTGCTTTTTGACAACATGTCTTTTTGAACTACATATGTGAGAAAAGTTGCCGAAATTTCGCAGATATTCGCGGCCGAAGAATCTACAACTTCGTAACCCTTAAAACTCTCTTTTTATATGTTAAACATATGTTAAAAAGACGTGAAAATCTTAATTTTTAGTATAATTTGGCCTGTATAAACAAAGGGTGCCATAATGTTGCATGCTGAAATGTCGTACTCTTCACTTTGTGCCGAAATGTCGGTTATCCAATCAGATTCGGTGACGTAAAGCACGAGATAGGACCCACTCAGTGGTGGCTCTATTATCGATTACCAAAAAGATGAACCGAGATTCTCAAATCCAGTGGTTTCATCTATGCACGAAACTATATCATATCATAATTCTACTCAATTATTTTCTAACGATGAGCACGCTTGTGTACGGTTAATTAATTATCTGTCATTCTGCTTCTGACACATGACTGTAATACACCCACTCGACGCGTGGCATTCTGTTGTGAGGACAGTTTATCTGTCACATTAAGCCCGTCTCAGACTGAGGACTACTCGTTTGAGTTTCTTCGCACAGTCCCGCCCCGCCACATGTCAATTTGTTTTCTGTCATAATCGCATGATAGGCGGGTAGTCAAGTTTATTTCTCCGCAACCAGTGAGCTGATTGGCTGAGAGCTGACTAAGACAATCCGATCTCGCTCATTCACTTTCATTGAATATCATACATGTCCATAAGGCTGTCAGCACGGATTCGATCAATCTCAGTGAACTCAGATATAATATCACGGAATATTATATCTGATTTCAACGCTATATAAATCTCGTGCGAATTTTAGACTACATCTGTTAGCCAATCAAAGAGAAACAACTTTAAAATAACATATGGGCACGTGGACCAATTTTACTCTTTTACACGAAATTAGCTTGCGCTTATGTTTTATTGGATTTCTAAGCTAAAATTTTCATCTATAAGGTGTTCGTTTAGGTTTCTCGGAAATTTTTATTACCCGGTCGGCTGTAAACGATAAACCAATACGCACTCGAATTTGGCAAAACCCCAAAAATTTCAAATACCAGGTATTTTCATCTCGAGAATCCTTCGTCTGTTTATCTAACACGTCAAATAGTGTATACACTTTGCGTACAGAACTGTGTGCGCTACGTCACGGAATATTATATCTGATTTCAACGCTATATAAATCTCGTGCGAATTTCAGACTACATCTGTTAGCCAATTAAAGAGAAACAACTTTAAAATAACGCCCCTTGTAATTACACATATGGGCACGTGGACCAATTTGGTAATCAATACAGTGAAACCGTATCCAAGTAAGGTATCATGTCTAGACATGGGTCGTGGCAAACGTTCTCCAGAAAGTTTAAAGGATTGCTCCCGCCGAATAGTCGGCTTTTGTCGGGCGACTGGGAATAACAAAAGACCTACGACTATATGTCAGTTCATTTATGTTTAAGAATGATTCCTCGTGAAACTAAAGCCCGTACGTGTTTGGAATAAAGATAATCGTATACACACATCACTTATCCATACTGAAGCAGAGGACAGCAATTCTTTTAGGTGGATTCTATTCAGATTAGATATGGTGTAATTTCATCGCGATAATGATTTACGACAGAAGTTGTCCTTTGTGACTCGCGTAATACAAGTACCGTTTTTGGAAGAAACCATACTGAGGTAGAAACTTCCGTATTTTTGTTTGCTCAACGCTCTGACCTTGTCAGATATTTGTCTATAACTTGTATTAATAGCATTTATATGTGCACTCAAATCTATCAGAATATATTGTGTTCTATGGCAGATTACAGATTGAATTCAGTGATTTGATACAGAATGATTCTGTTACATCTTGTAAGAAACCATCTTGTTTTTTTTTATTAACCCTACCTGGCCTTGGGGGGGGGGGGAGAATGGTCCCCTACGAAACTTTCGACGCTATCCCCGGAACGACAAAAAATGGAGAGCTGAAACTCCGTGACTTTATAGCTTATCATATTGGGGTCATTTTGAGCCTATTTGCATAATCCCCCGAGCAGAGGATCATGGGTAAATTTCAAGATGGCGGCTGGTTCCAGAAAAGTGATTTTTTTCGTCATATTTTTTCACAGTTTCTGCTTTTCCGCGATGTAAAGGTGGCAAAAGCTATTTTATTTCACATCACATTAATACTTAATAATTTATCATGCAGTTTTTGCGGAGAATTTGCATAAATAAAATGTTCTGGTAGAGCTTGACCCAAGGGTATGGTGTGATAAGTTTCAGTCCCCTAGCTCAAGGGGTAAAACAAAATAATTTCGCCCCCCCCCCTCCCCCAAGCCAGGATGGGTCCCAAAAAGCCCAGGCCAGCTAGGGGTAATATTGATTTATACACATTTGGTATTGTCACACGAAATTCTTTTATTTACGACGTCTGAACATTGAATATGGGATCGGACGTTTGCCACATGGAACAATTCTGTATCATAGGACAGAGCTCAATCTCTCATCTCTCATACTACAACATTCTGTATCATAGAACGGAGCTCGATCTCTCATCTCTCATACTACAACATTCTGTATCATAGAACAGAGCTCAATCTCTCATCTCTCATACTACAACATTCTGTATCATAGAACAGAGCTCGATCTCTCATCTCTCATACTACAACATTCTGTATCATAGAACAGAGCTCAATCTCTCATCTCTCATATGGAACAATTCTGTATCATAGAACAGAGCTCAATCTCGCATCTCTCATACTACAACTATCATAGAACAGACCTCGATCTCTCATCTCTCATACTACAACATTCTGTATCATAGAACAGAGCTCAATCTCTCATCTCTCATATGGAACAATTCTGTATCATAGAACAGAGCTCAATCTCTCATCAGAGCTCAGTCTCTCATCTCTCATACTACAGAACATGTTGCTTTCACAGAATGTGTTTTGAGCGTCGTCTAATTGCATGTAAGGAAAAATATCATTGTAGCTAATTCTTCCGGATGTTTGCTAATCTGACTGTAGTTAAAATACCTGTACGACATTGCACAAGTAACCTCCCCAGTAGTAGTGTACGTGACCGTCTTGTGAGTTACGTGAACTCCTTGTAGTGAACTAGCAATCATTATCACATCCCGGAACTTTATCAACCATGTTTCCCCGCACCTAGCTCCTTTGAAGGGAGTCATGCCACCCCGGCAGCTGTTGAAACTATGCTCTCTCAGCGCCTTTTGATATATGTGTCGAGATGAAAACTCAATATCTCATTCTCATAAGAACGATTTCGCACACGCATCAAATAACCTCAACATTGATGTCGAACCAATATTGTATCTGGAAACGTTGTTCAGCAAATGAATAGCGCGAATATATATATGTACAACAGATCTGTGTGACTCACCGAATAATTGGATTTATGAAATCAGTCCAAGTTAACAACGATTACCGGGACGTTCTCGTTAACCTTTGTATCCAGTCTCCATTTTCTGGTATTCTCTTCAATTCTGATATCTCGATTGAAAACGATTCATCTAGTAAATCATTCGAGATATTATTGAGAAAAAGTTGCATATAAATGTCTTAATGATAGCTGTCCCCTTAGAGGGTCAAAATTTGTTATTTTTTTTATTTCTTCATTCAAATATTCACTATTTCCTCCAACATTTGGTGAAGAAATGAAATCAAAATTATAAATAGAAGTGCTTCAATATTAGGATTAAAAATTTAGTTTCCGAGGCACTGGAACAATTACACAGATTTCCTTTAATAACAGTAACAGTCACAATGTGTTTGGCATGCATAGTGTATAGATAAAGTTCGACGATTCACACTCACAATTATACCCTCCGGAGATGTATAAGTTCCAGTCAAACTCCTTGACAGCATTAGAGTAATTGAATATTTTGGTGGCTATAGATTTTGTATATATTTAGATTCATATACTTATATGAAATGTACGGAAGCGTATTAGTGCCAGTGTGAAAAAAAAAATTCCGAGATATATCTCCTAATTAGGACTTATTATCTCCTAATTAGGAGAAAATTATCTCCTAATTAGGACATATTATCTCCTAATTAGGACTTATTATCTCCTAATTAGGAGATAATAAGTCCTAATTAGGAGATAATTATCTCCTAATTAGGAGATATTATGTCCTAATTAGGAGATAAATCTCGGAATTTTTTTTTTCACACTGGCACTATACGCTTCCGTAGAAATGCAAGGGGGTTATGTGAACTTATAATAGTTCGGTGCAACGTTGCGTACCTCTGGATCATTCAGGATTCGTGATAAATTAATCATGTTCAGTCCTTTATCCAAGTAGTGGATTTTAGGAAGCCCCGATTATGTTCAATGGATTATTCAATCGAAAATACGCTTTATCTTGACAAACTTAGTGATTGATGGTGGTATTAGACTTCCTGAAGACACAGATCGTTGTATATCTCTGGCTATTAGATTTAAAGCGTTCATAGGTAACTACATGAAACTAAATAAATACAGTTTGTGACAGAACAACTAAGATCAATACACGAATTTACAGAATGAAGCTGAAGTATTAAAGAGTGAACACGTTAGACACCCAAGGTGGCTACACTTAGAAATCTTAAAATTATTACATAGATAATTTGGTAATAAACAATCATCAGAAGCAATATTTCAAGGTTTGGTGTCATGACCTTGCTTGCTGTCAGAAATATATCTGCATTTCGATCTATTAGAGACTCGGTCGAGAAACCTGCACTAAGGTTCCTCGGGTATGTCTCACCGTTATTTTCTCAAGTTTTAGACATAGTGAAGTTACGATGTGTAGAGGCCTGGCCTTGGGGACATCTAGTCCACCAACAGAATCCAGGCGTACAGGTATTTGAAATACAAGCGTCTCGTCCGTCATTAAATATTCAGCCGTTGTCCTTTAAAGAATGTATGTGTCCATAATTCAAAGACCTATTCCATATGACAGCATTAGCACCAAATAAAAAGAAATAAAAACCCCAATCATAGTATACATAAACATCGGCTGGTTTCCTGCAAGAGAGAATCGATCAACAGTTTTCGATACTGCCGGCAAGACAATCATGATGTTCCAAAAATATCAAATCCGTATCGCTGATCAGTATTCTTAATCCATATGATTTTCGTTGTAAAGTCGTTATCTAGTGAATGATATATCTCCGCCACGCTTTGATTGTGACGGTTCATATAAATACCATGAGGATCCTGAAGTACGGCCTCATACGGCCCCTTGCCCCGGGTTAAGCTGAATTAGATACAAGTTACGAGACGTAACGCCATAAATCTTACACACTACGCTCGTATTTGCCATCAGCATGCGATGTGTATCGCCAGATTTAGAAAGCTTTGAGTCGAGGCGCTTGGTGGTATAGCCCTGTTTTATAAGTTTATACAATAAAGTCCTCTGGCGTTGCTTAAAATCGTCACATTTATCACAAGATCAAAAGCAAATAATGCAATATAGGAATAGTTCATTTCAATAAATGTTAAACTGATAATTAATATCGAATATTTCGCAGATTATCCACAGACATTATTTTTCAGTAATACAGAAATCATCTTTCATAACTTACTTACATAACTACATGTATAATAAGAAAACATAAGAAAAGTGAAGGTGGATATATATACCCTGAGTTGGATATATATACCCTGAGTTCCTGAAAACTAATCAACCTCTCACATAAGCTTACATTCTACAGTGACCGTGCTTACATCTCTTTTCTTTCTCCGGGTTTTGCGCTAGTTCGGAATAATTTATCACTTGAAACTCGATATTACCTATAAACTGCGTAAAATATCCGGAGAGTATACAAATACAAAGGTAAAAACACCTCTAGGGTTGCAGAGGTACCGGGCTGAGAGCAACTGATCGCACAAATTCCCCAAAATTCGTGCCATCGAACTTTCTCGATTAACAAACATTCATGATGTATTTTATTCGAGAAAATATTCTCGATTTCAAAACGATAGCCGACAGATAAAGGAAAACGAACATTTTACAACAGTCTCGATTAAGTCTCGGAAAGCTTCGACATCGCATTCACCCTGAGTGCAACCGCATGCCCTCTCACTCATGAGGTGTAGATTCAAAGTGGCATTCAAGATGTCCACATGAACAGTTTCAATAAAAGCGTGGCTGGGATACAAATCATCACAGGGATCACTTTTCGTTCTTGTGATGTTTTTAGAAATATGCAGTCAGTATATTTGTCAGTGTGGTCATATGACTTCTTGCAATGTTGCATTTAATCACATCTCTTCAGGACATAGGCTGCTTGCTCCAAGACAAAATACACAAAATAAATCAGATATTATGAATTTTCAATATTTTCATATTATTTCAATACAAAAACAAGATAACGGTCTGTAATTTCGGTGCCGTATTATAGGTTTAATGTAGAATGCGGAAAAATTTCTATTTAACGTTGATAACTGTACCCTTGAGAAAGAGGATGATGGGTCTATTTCTTGTAACGCTGTCTGTATATTTATAATACGGTACTAGTAGACAATAGTATGTATTGCTCTGCCTGTATATATATATCTATTCGTTTGTCCGAGCCGTACGACAGTAATTTTATTCGAAATTACCTATTTCTTCATGACAGGGGAATGATAAAAAAAATGAGGAGGGGATTGAGTACCGGTTATTCGTTCTTGTCGTAAGGTCGTGAAGTTTGGTCAGGATAGGTTAATTTAATTCTCAGGTTAATGTTCAGAAACAGTGCTTTCAACCGAAAATAAAAATGAAAGTCATTAGATCCCAAAAGAGGCGAGAAAATAAAATTTGTATGTATCCGCTGTTCCATGTGTAATGTTATCAGTCGGAACTGGAAGATGACTATGATGTTATCAGAAGTGGATACCAGACAGAGGGGACCATTAAGAGCCGAATATTGATCTGATAATCAGCGGACAGTCCGTGCATACACTTAACTTGATGTAGATTTGGATCAGTTTAAGATATTACCATATCGAAGTAGATCGAATGCGAACTTCATTTAGGTCTGGGGCTTAAATATTTGTTAAACTGAAATATAATAACTATTCAATAGGTGTATTAGAAATATTCGTTTTCATAAAAATTGATTTTGATAAATAGAGAATGACGACTATGCTATTATATCGCTATTCTGCTATTCCTTCGACACGATCGAAAACGGTCAGCTTAGGTTGGACTGTCGGAACTGTAACAAACGAAATTAAAAATGAACACTCACATGAGGACCACCGTAACAATCTCAGCGGGTGTATGTGAGGTGAATACATGAGTGTTAATCAATCTGCTGTTATGACCTGCTTTTATATCCGGTTTATGATAGTAGGTCAAGTGCTAGCTAGCTGTACGCTGTATACACCGTGTTCACTGTGAGATGGCCGACCAGGTAAGCCCTTCATTCATATTATTACTAAACTCTCCATACAGATGTTATGGCCTTCTTATTATTAGTTAATTTGCCTCAACTTATCTCTGATTGTACTGTGTTGTAAGGAAGTTTACGTGTCGATATCCGTGTGTAAGTGATTCGACGTAGACAAATACTGCGCGCATCTGATTAAGGTGACATTATTATTATTTTGTCTGACTTGGTCCAGACGCGTACGATACAGGTGTAACAACAACAACAGTAGCTACATCGTTATCTGGATCGGTGTCTCATGAAGGATGTGTCAGGTATCTGTTGCTTACTTTGTGCCTACATTTATCAATATGACTCGTATAATACCAATAACTTTACCATCCAAGGACGTATCCAATATCCTTATAACAGAAATATTAATAGAATACACAATCTTAGGACCCAAGATGAATCAGGGACCATAAAATAATTTTATGGTCCCTGGATGAATGCAGTGAATCTATCACTGATAAGTAAATGTTTTATCTAAAACCGCTTTTTTAATATATACACTTGATCAATATCCATCATGGACATTAACATGATTACACACGTTATAGTTATCAGTATGAACGAATAATCTGAGTTAATAATGTTTGTGGTGACCACCCAAGCTTGAATATTGATATAGTATAAAGTTAACCAGCTTCATTGTCAGCAGGATATAGGTCTATCCTGGATCCGCGCTCCTTCAAAAAAAACCTTCTTGATGTTAATATACATGAATGAACATACAAAAGCATCAGGTTTTATGTGTAAGGTACATGTACAATGCATATTTTAAAGCCGAGCAATATAATCTGGGACTTATTAAGGGATGTGTCACCCTTATGTGTTTCACTTTGCAAGAGTATACAGTTTACAACGGAGAATCATAAACAGATCCTATGACAAGCCCTTTCAATACTAAATCATTGTGGAAGTTCATACTTATTTAACAGTTTTTTATGTTGAAAACGTTTATACACATGTAAAACATCTTGGTCACGATATGTTGAATAGTGAATTTACTTTACATATATGTGGACAATTTTTAGACATATGTCAACTGAACGTTTTCTGTTAAAATCTTTCGTATTTATGTGAAAAAGATCAACACGTATGTGATTTGAATTATTAAATAGCATTTAATCGATTATTTGACATATTATTTATTTCATGTTTTTGTAAAATAATTTGGGGGTTTTCAGCATAAGGGAAAAATTGCTCACATATGTATGAAGCTGTTCCATATATTTGACATAAATGTCTAAACACTTAAATAGCTTGCTATAAATATCCATGAAGCACACACATATTTATAATGATAGTACATGCAATGATCAGTTGCATACACTAAGCAAGCCGTTTCAGTATTTATTCATTTATTTCACATATTAAAAAAGATAGTTTTATTCATATGCGTGAAACTTCCCTACATATGTGCGAAAGATGTATACATGTGTTAAAATGTTTTGTACATGTGTGGAAAAGACTTACACATATGTAAAATAGATTAATTATTTTACATATGTACACAAGAATTAAATAATTGCCAGTGGAGTTAATGGACGGGAAATGGACTGCTATGTGGTATAATCTCTCGTGAATGTTCGTTATCTATATGAACACCAGTATCGAAATGACTCTGCCACTTCGGGTAGTTTTCGTCTGTTGAACAAAATTCTACTTTTTTGGACGATGTTTTGTGCCCTGGCAGGTTGCAAGTCAGCAACGTTGTCAATTCGTATCGGTTTGATTGCATCGGGAGCCGGATTGGATGACTAGTCATATCGGTTCCATTTATATTGTCAAACTCTTCACTAGGCTGATACGCATGAGCATTAGCTGGTGTATTTTCCCCCAGCAAACATTCTTTCAGGGACGATTTCAGCCATCTCTCGGGTCATTACTCGAGATGGAGCAATGAATCTATAACACTACGTTTGTTAAGTTTGTTCTAGTTTTGATTCCAAAACGTCTATTTGAGTTTAATAGCTGCAAATTTATTGCACGATACTGTTATCGCTTGTCAAAAAATAAAGTGAAGCATTCGTTGCATTTCTCCAACTATTTCACATATGTCTAATGCTATTCGACATATGTAACATAAACTAACTTTTTGACATATGTTCGAAGTTTTAGACATATGTTGAACATTTTTTAATATATGCCAAATAAACTTACTATTTAACTCAAGAATTTAAAGAATTTCACATATGTATAAAACTTCTCCACATATGTATAACACTTTTTACCAAACGTGGAAGAAATGCGAACTTTTATGCATATGTGAAATTCTTTCATACATATGTTGAGCTCTTTTTACATATGTCAAATTACCGAATAAATACTGAGACGGCTTGCCATACATCGCATGATCTGTGTATAGAAATATGGAACGAAGGAACGAACAGCGAATATATAGCAAGACAGATTATGGGATTTACACCCAGGCCTGATAGAGTAATCACATGAAGAAATCATAATGTACATCGCTTTATAAGGATTTATTGACTAGATGCCAGTCTGATAATCCATAGAATAGCCGCTATTCTATGGATTATCAGACTGGCATCTAGTCAATAAATCCTTATAAAGCGATGTACATTATGATTTCTTCATGTGATTACTCTATCAGGCCTGGGTGTAAATCCCATAATCTGTCTTGCTATATATTCGCTGTTCGTTCCTTCGTTCCATATTTCTATACACAGATCATGCGATGTATGGCAAGCCGTCTCAGTATTTATTCGGTAATTTGACATATGTAAAAAGAGCTCAACATATGTATGAAAGAATTTCACATATGCATAAAAGTTCGCATTTCTTCCACGTTTGGTAAAAAGTGTTATACATATGTGGAGAAGTTTTATACATATGTGAAATTCTTTAAATTCTTGAGTTAAATAGTAAGTTTATTTGGCATATATTAAAAAATGTTCAACATATGTCTAAAACTTCGAACATATGTCAAAAAGTTAGTTTATGTTACATATGTCGAATAGCATTAGACATATGTGAAATAGTTGGAGAAATGCAACGAATGCTTCACTTTAGTTTTTGACAAGCGATAACAGTATCGTGCAATAAATTTGCAGCTATTAAACTCAAATAGACGTTTTGGAATCAAAACTAGAACAAACTTAACAAACGTAGTGTTATAGATTCATTGCTCCATCTCGAGTAATGACCCGAGAGTGAGGTAGAATCATAGATTAGTTCATTGATACTCGAGAAAACGCACTGTTTATGGATGGTAGCATCTTAATTTGTTAAAAACTAACTTGCATATTGTTATTGCAGCGGCGGTCCTGTGTGACGGCTAGTCTCGTAGACGAAGTGGGTTCTATTCCATTAGAACCAATCTTTGATTTCTTACTTGCCGCTGAGAATGTACAAAAAACTATCATAAATATATCAATATCATTATCAAAAGTCTATAAATACCATTTTGAGAAATATATAGTAACTGTTTTAATGAGCTGTTTGGTTTAAGTAGTGAATGTTCATTAAACAGTTTGATTTTATTGATATTTTGTGTACCTTCTTAAAGTTTAATGGAAGTTGCAACAGTATTAAACGAAAAAGGTATTATGATTACGGACGCGGATACTGGGTGTATGGATTTGTACCTATTACCCGTCAGCTTTATTCTTCTGGTCCCGTTGTGCTAAACTAGTGTTTATTCCTACGAAGTAGGCTACAGATCGCAAATTGTCCGATAATGAGTGAGTCAGTCAGTCAGTCAGTCCATCCGAGTCCTTTCGTCGGCAAAATAAGGAGAACCGTTGACATTAGAACCTTGATTTTTGGCATGAACGTGCATTAGGGCATTGTTAGCAGCAAGTTCTGAGCTGACCGAATTCTGATTTTTTTTATTATTATTTTTTTTATTTATTGATGGCTCAGCGAGTGCACTGTCATGCCCATCGGGAACCCTTCGCTGTATGTTTCACTATGTATAACACAGTACAAAATATGGTGGGATATGCCATCCGTAATTGTTTTTATGAAATAGGAAATGCTAATTTTCCATCATTTGTTAGTGCATTTATCTACACTGCTATTACCAACTTGCCAGCCTCAATACACACAATTCAGTATATTGTTATAGATATATGTAAACCGTGGCCTTTAACGTGTATCTTATTTCACATCCAAACATTTCATCACAGACCACATTAGGCTTCAAATTCAGGTCAAATTGCCCACTGGTGATGAAATATCCTACATCAACCAATTAAGTCAGCCTGGTGCAATAACCCAGCAGAAGAAAGAAAGATGTGTATCATCCTTCAGATTAGTCTGTGTGAGCAACAATGATAAAAGTTTACTGAGGGTGAAACAAAGCCATGACGGCATGTTTAAAGGGTCTTAATTTATTTTCTTTGGGTAAAGATAAAGTAACTTTGATCATGATGTGAAAATATGAGCACATAATTTGAGGGTTTTTTGTACCTCTTGAATATTGACTATATATCACACTGGGATATAATTTAAACAAAAAATTACATGTGTAAACAAAACATGTCTAAATTTTTCTTGTCATTTCAAATCTTGATCCATTTTGATTCCTGGATTAGGGGATACAGAATCACTGCCACGGAGTGTGTTGGTGTGTCACAGCAATGCAATTCCGATTCACACAACGAAGCTGAGGTGGTTTAATGTTTATCAATGAAGAAAATCACCGATCAACCGTCATAGAATATAATGTGAAACAAGAAAACCGGAATAGTACATTCATCAGATTGTCGATACCCAAAATGTGTTGTCTCATATATCTAGATAGCAACGTGATGTAGAGACGCTATTTATTCATCTTTGTACCGGTTATGCTCAGGAGAATGACATAGAATCATTATTATCTTGTGCGGAGAAGGTGTTGGTCTTGAGTTGAATTATCGTAAACTACAGAAATGCCACCTTTCTACTATAGTATTATATATAAAAATTTGCTGTATTGTTTTGAAAATAATGCGATTCAAAAAGTTGTTTTGATCCTGGACAAGGGCACTGAAAACCATTAAAGAGATGTAAATGTATTTTCACACGTAAAGCTTGAAATCTACTGAACTTTTTATTTTTCAATCTGTTTCCTTTAGTTAAAAATTGTAAAATTAAATCGGCGATCGTTATTTATTTTTGGAATGAAGGCGCATTAGGAGACTGTTACCAACAAGTTCTGAACTGACCTACTTTTGATGAAAATTTCTGGTGATTTTTATGAAAATCACTGGCGATTCTGACTTGGGCGGTGCCCATCTTAATATAGGCAGGATTTCAACTGGGGCTGGGGATTTCCAAGAGTTCAGTTCGCGTTCGAGTCCTAATGCCTACTCTACTTCGTAGGTCCTGTGACGTTAGTCACACTGCTCATGTTCAAAGCTGGGACACAATATTAAATATACGTCGCAGTTCAAAGGCACGTGATATACAACTGGTTACCTATACGTATACGTTATGCATTTCTTGACAGAGTTAGCTCATGCGTAGGGAATGTTAATGTCAAAGCTTTTCAGTGTTATGTAGGACAGTTTTACACGATAGGAAGATTTGTACAGGCGTATCTGTAAAATACGGGTGCGGTTGATTTACTTGGCTGAATTGTATACCGGTACATGTCAGTCAACAACAATATTAAAGTTATTTTAAGTAATACTAGAGGTGAAAATGCCCGCTACGCGGACAAATACTCTAGATGTGAGCTAGATATTCTGTCCATAGCAATGGATAGTGGAGACTTAATTCAGCCATCCAATCTAATGAAGAATATAACCAACCAGCTTTGAATCTATAGAATTTTGTAGCTGGGGGCTCAGTTTCATGTATGTATACCAAGGATGACTTACGTGCACGCAGAGTATATGTCAGTTCCATAATTTTCAATAACAATACTACAGCGGTCCACCTCTGTGGTAAATCATTCCAGGCAAACTTTTTTTGGCGTGTGCATGTATACTTGTGTATTCAATTTTACACATACACAGTTGTGTTGAGTTTTTTTGGAAAAGGGAACGCATGAATAATAGTGAAAGTATTATTGCTTTATAGTAGGCATGCAATGGGAAAGTATTGATTTACGAAGCAAATTCTCCACAAACAACCTGGAATGACCAAACTCCAATGATCAGGCATGTTTCGGATCGATCGATTTTGCAGTTCCGGACAAGAATATTTTTTAATACTGATAAATGCATTAGTCTAGAGAATGGCCGCCAGGGCATTCGACCATTTGGATACATTTTGAGACGGAAACTAGATCCCATGATCAGTGTATTAAGTTTAAACATCGACTCAGCGGTATCGGTGTAACAGAACGCACACACAGTCTGGCAGATAAACCAAAATAATACCAGAATAACAATATTACTAGGGCTCCATCCATACTGGCTCGGAGCCTTAATAATTTTCGATATTGGAGTGAGGTGATGTCTGTTATTACTCTTCTTGATAAGGTGTGAATGTCACGCGTGATCTATTATCGCAATTATTACTGTACTTAGTGTTGTACGATATATTTGTATAGTATATTTGTACAGTATATTTTTTAGTCCGAGGCAATTAAATCAAAAATAATAAGATATATCCATTGAGAATCAACAAAACCGCCATTTGATAATGTGTCTGCGTTAGACATTTCAGTATATATAGTCGTTACAGTGCACATCAACATGTTACGTATCAATCGACAAATTTCATATATCAATAGTATATTGCACGAGTTTGGCAATATGCAGACAACAAACAGCTAAAGATATTTACGTTATATATAATATTTACAATACAGTATCTTATACTCGTATTCTAATTGAGGTGGAAAATGATTTACTATATGATCGTTAGATTAAATAAACGGCCCAAACGAGGAATCAACTTTCCCCTTCATGCTCACAAACTCTCACACATTGTCTGGTTTCCCTATAGCTTGGAGTCTACAGCAATCTCTAACTGCATGGTGTCCATTGAAATATGTAACTGAGAGCCCCTGGATTGTAAGGTCTGGGGCTCTAATCAAAGATTTTTTATATGTAGGACAGTCAATATTCAATACAATGGTAGGTGTAGGTGCGGTGCATCAGTTGAATAACCCACCAAAGATAAGAACAGTATTGGATGACATGTACATATGTATATTATATTTTGTCACTACGAGTTGTACATGTATATTTTCTTTGCTACAGTTTGTGTGTGATACGAAACGATATATACGGATACACGGAGATAAACTACATTTCTTAGGCACTTAATCGTAGTCATATTATTAATGTTACAATACCAATGAAATACGGTTAGGTGATTTAACTCATTTTATATCATTGCAAATGAATATGAAAGTAAGGTGTATTCACAAGTGGGCAATAATGTGATGACAATCATGCGATTTCTTAACCCTATCTGCTCTGGCTTTTTGGGACGTATCCTGGCCTGGGGGGGGGGGAGCAAAATGTCCCCCCTAATTATTTTTCTTATCCCTTGAGCTAGGGACCTGAAACTTACCACACCATACCCCTGGGTCAAGCTCCACCAGAAAATGTAAAACAATCCAAGATGGCCGCTTCGATAACGTCACAGTGACGTCATTTTCAAAAACGGCATTTTTTGGTCGTTTTTTCGATTCGATTTTCCAAATTTTTTATTTATGCAATTTCTCCGCAAAAACTGCATGATAAATTAGTAAATATTAATGTGATGAGAAATAAACTAGTTTTTGTCCACTTTTCATCGCGGAAAAGCAGAAATTGTGAGGAAATATGAAGAAAAAATCACCTTTCTGGTACCCCACGTGGTCGCCATCTTGAATTTACCCATGATCCTCCGCTCGGGGGGTCAAGACAGGTAGGGTTAACGTATTGGTGCGGCATGATATAAATATGTCAAAGGTGATTGCAAGCACGCAGGGTTACGTGTGTTTTGGTTCATGTCCAGTGTAAGGATTTTGTGCCGAGATTTTGTGAGGTTCATAAAGGCAGATATGAACGTTGTGTAGTGTCTGGGGGGGTAATCTTTCAGAAGAAATTTGTTAAGACTAGTTCAGGTTTGTTATTTCGTACTGTCATGGCTGTCAGAGTCGTGCATATTGTGTAGTTTAAGGTTTGTTAAGCATGTCACAGGCTGTTGCTCACGGTCAGATTCTTCGTTTCCGCACAGCGAGACAATTGTGTCTAGAGAGAGACAATTGTGTATAGAGAGAGACAATTGTGTATCGTCTGCAGGGTGTACATATATATCATCAAACTGCCAGAGAGACTATATTGCGGATAGAGAGAGACAATTGTGTATAAAGAGAGAGACAATTGTGTATAGAGAGAGACAATTGTGTAGAGAGAGTGACAATTGTGTATCGTCGGTAGGGTCTACATATATATCATCAAACTGCTCACAGTGGTTAAAGAACTACTGTAAAGCACGTGGTTTTGTTTTCTAGAGTATCGTGAATTAAATTTACTGTTATAACACTCCAATATGAATCGCCCGCCTCCACACATTAGAGGCAGATTGGGGATCGGATTGAATACGCCAAATTCCGCCTGCGTATTAGCCCATTGAGCAGATTGGTATATCATATTTACAATTGTATATTTATAGATGTCTGGACACCGAGGAAAATGCTTCTGTACACCCCTCTCTAAGTGAGGAACAGTGAGGATGGCTGAACGAGGAAGGGGCTCCGGCTACTGTTGGGAGGATCCATGTCAATATGTCCATTGTCCGCTCAGGGTCCAACGTGCTTTGCAGCCGGTCCCGGCTTATGACGTGGGAAAAACACCAGTGGACATTCTACGAAAAATCGCCAGCAAGCTTGACATAACATGTCAAACAGCCTTATGGAACCATGGATATGAAAAATTTGCTGGTCTCCTTGGGTTCAACTCTGAAGAGATATGGGTATACTTTTGATGGATATTGTTGTAGAAATGGAGAGATAGGAGATAAACTTTTGATAGTGTTTCCATTATCACAGCATAATAATTGGGAGATGTTTGTTTGTAGTAAATTCGCAAACAAAGAGGATAACCGAGATTACACAGCAGTGAATTTTATGGAAAATGGCCAAGCGATGCAAGCCTTACAAGAAACAACACGTAAATTTCCTCAAAGATGTTGTCAGATTTCCTTTGCTGGATAATTATCATATGCATATCGTGTCAATTAAGGTGTAATCTTCAGAATTTATAATTATACATTGTCATTGTTAAATCGCACGAAAACTAGTTCCAAACTTCGACTAGTGACCAACCACGACGATGACTACGACGGTTGCAAGGAAAGCTTTTATCTTGTGTTTTTCGTGGGCTCAGATTATGTGCGATACATGAACCCATGTACTTCAAGATCCTCATGGTGCTCATATGAATAGTCACAATCAAAGCGTGACTGAGATATATCATTCTCTAGATAACGATTTTACAACGATTATTATGGATTAAGAATACTGATCAGCGATACGGATTTTATATTTTTGGAACATCATGATATCTTGTCGGCATCATTGAAAACTGGTGACCGCTTCTCTCTTGCAGGAAACTAGCCTATATTTATGTATACTATGATTGTCTTTTTGAATTTGGTGCTAATACTGTTGTATGGATATGGAATAGGTCTTTGGATTATGGACGCGGATATTCTTTAATGGACGACGGCTGAATTATGCAAGACGGACTAGACGCTTGTATTTAATAATTTGCAGCTTCCCTGTATCAACAGATATTTTGTCCGTCGATGTTGCATTATTATAGACCACAAGCATGTCAAATAGGCGGTCTTAGAAGTAATTTAGATGTGAAGGTAGGCCAATTAATATTTAAAACCGAAGACTGAACGTAACATCTCTCCCTTTGGATCTTTCAGCAAATGCAGGGTGCAGCCAGAGGGGACAGTGTTACTATGGAGATCTTCAAGGCATGCAGTATCCATGGCATCAAGTTGGATGAAATTCAGAGAGCGCTGAATCAGATGAACGTGCAAGCAGCCGAGATCATACCACAAAATCTCGACAAAATTAATAGTAAGCATGGCTAGAGAAACATCATGTCCCAGTGTCGCGGACCATTAGTGCTCTATAACCCAACTCAAATGCCATAGTCGAAGATTGCGTATGCCGACAGTGCCAGCTACATGTTATTACAATCATTTTCTCGTGTTTTCTTCACTTTTCCGTCAAGTACATGTAAGTCGCTTAAGTGCTCAAACCAGTCATTTCGTCGACGATATCGGCATTGCGAAGAAAATGGGGTCAACTCACAAGGCAATATCCACGACCCAAAATTGCATTTCTGTAGCAGAACTCAACAGAAATCCTCCTATAACACCAGTGAATGAGTGGAATCAACTGGATCTCGTTGAACTCTCTGGAACTCGTGAGATCATCATTTGCTGAGCACGGCAGCCCTCAACATATTTTGAGCCTAAATGAATCCCTTTGTCTAACAAATCGCTTCAACCAGTTAACGAGGGGGGTCTCACTATAACCATTCGCCAGTCTGGTATGACTCGACTTCACTATTCATGTTAGACGACTAGAAAGATATCACAACATAACTTAGATGGTGTTCTCCATCTATTTGAAACTAGACTAAAGACTATCTACGCATAAAAGATAATGTTTATAGCTTTCCGGCACCATCTCTGTACTGATACGGTAACAGAACAAGTGTTTTCATATATCTATTCTTCCCACAGTTTTCATTTTGGTCTGTTTCTTTGTATTTGTACAGGCTATGTTAATCAAAACCACAGGGGGGGAGTAAGACGCGCTATGTCGCCAACACAGAACACCGAATCGTTTACCAGCCCATCCGCAGTCAGCTCCCCACCATCGTATTCATCTCATCCGAGCTACTGGAATGAAAGAGCAACTGGCCTTGAACAGGAAGTGTTGTACAACCGAGGATTGGCATTGCAGCGTGGTAGCGTTATTACCACAACACAGACTACGAGCCCATCATGGCAACTTTATTCGTCCCACAACGAGCCAGGATCAAATCACCGCTTACCATGTACATGTGGATTGAGTCAGAGGTCAACGCCGCCCACAGACGACCCTGACCAGACTATCCCGAAGCAATACATATGCATCCCACCGTCACTCACATCAGAAGAGTGGAGTGGACCGGTTGGATCGACAGAAGAACATATGGGAACTTATCCTCAGCCTCACCTCTCCAGAGGCAGCTATATGGGTCTTCCAAGTGGTCAGCTGAATCCTATACTATACCAAGTTAGTCACGTGGGGACTATACCTGGAGAATTCGATTTCCAAAGCAACAGAAAATCAAATACCTCTCCATCGGGAAAAGATCTTCAATTCGCTAACGGGCAATGCAGTTCGGATGAGGAGACGCCAAAAGGTTCCCAAAAGGTTCCACCAAATCATAAATCAAATCGAAAGCGTCTTAAGTTACAGCAAAAATCAGGTATACAAAATCCATAATCATGCACGTGTCACAATAATGGTTAATGAATAAAAATCGCTTGAAGAATGTTTACCATTTTACTGAACTATTCAACGTTTCAAATATTTATCAAATAACGTATGGTTGTGTACACTTTTTATCTAATGGAATTTTGACTGACCTCGCCACTTTCGCTGATTGTTACATAACACAACTTTTAGAAATACTGGATGTTTGAATATATTTTCTTGTGAACATTTTGAAACAGAACCCTCGTTATTATTTGGGGTACGACGATTGGAAACTCTAGAGATTTTCATTTGAATAGGCCTATAATGATTCCTGGCGCTTGTAAATTGAAAGTGAAAATGCACCAACCATTGAATTGGATTGAATATACATGTATCTACTATGTTATACTGACTAAAGTCTACACAATGTGGTAATGCTCTCGTAATAATAGAAGCTATCACTTTGAAGTCTTTGAAGTACCCTTTGGAACAGTCACGAGAATTGTGAAGAACTGTTTTTGTATGATGCATGGTGCTCAACGTTGATGGCTCTGATCAAGAATCAGACCTCATCTACTAAAAGAAACCTACTCTAGTCAACTGCCTTTCTTCATAGTTTTATTCGAGAAAGGCAAGCTTATGCATGGCTTCTCGCACTATACAATTTGAAACACATCTGACAGGTAATCCAATGATTATTTTTGTGTTTTGCTATATCAAACAATATCCTGAGGGTTAATCTATTTTATCTCTCTTTCTCGTAGGTATCCGTATATTTGTAACGGGGGGCAACTGTCCAGTGGAGATGATGAGAATCAACAAATTACTTTCCTCGGATTTCTCAGAAATATCCACAGGACTCACAGTAGTTTGGGATTCCGAAAAGTCTGTTGGGGCTGTTGGGGAAACGTCCTGGCAGAGCAGCTTTAAAAAAGTACGTATATATTTTATGCAATTTCTTTATAGGTTAAATGCATTTTCATTATTATAAGTATGCATTATTTTCAGAATAATAATAATAATATTATAAAACGACTTTTTGTAACAAAACATCGTTCGTTCATACTTTGATATGAAGAATGTTTTCATCATTGTAGATACCAAGATAAAATCTGTGTAAATGGTCACACGATCACATTCACATACTGACCAATAAAATGCCTTTTCAATTTCTTTCAAGGCTGATTACGTCGTTATCGGTGTGACAGAACGCTACGTGAAGAGTGTAAACAAACCACCGAGAAATGAATCCGAATTTTCATGTCAAGCTGTAGTGATAAACAATGCGATTCAACGTGAAATGAAGGAGAGAAACAACAACAACAAGCGCTTCTTCACTGTCTTCTTCGATATTAAACACCCAAACAAGGTACCTAGCGAGTTACAGATAGCCCCCTACACATGGCCACAGGAAAAAGACAAACTTCTGGGCTTTATAAAGAAATCAATAAAAGATCACAATAGATAGAAGATAGTCCAGTCAATTGTTGCAAACGACAAAAAGTGTCCCATTCGGTCACAGCACCCAATCCAGTTCCATTAACAGCCCCGGATATTTTATCTTGCCCAGTCAAGTGTTCGCTGGTCCTCAAGATATTTATTATGTGAGAATTCCCACCATTATTGATCCACACTATAGACGTTTCAACATCATCTTTACTGTGGAACAAACGAACAATGAACTTATAAGGTACGTCCGTTCTTGTCCTGAAAGCTCGGGAAGTCTTCCAGCCTGAAAGTCTTTGCTAACATGCATTTACCGAATCTCGAATACCAGAGCCATCCGGTCCTATCCTCCATACAATACGATAGAGTTTCCAGCGGAAGTTAACACTGGTGGCGAGGTTGATTATTTACCTTAGGCATGGGACGAAAGGCTGATCATCAATCAATGTAGAAGTTTCATCATTTTATTTATCACGGTGACTGAGTTCGTCTTTCACACCACAATTATTTTAAGCTGTGACTTGAAAAGGGACGCAAAAACCTTTCACGATTCCTACGATCCAGTTAAATATGACTCCATCTGGATTTAGGGATGCAGGATTTTGTGGTGGATTTTCTTAATAATCCAAGCGATATCTGTGATATTAGACAATGCTGTTCTCTGATCGATGACGATATATCAATATTAGACAATGCTGTTCTCTGATCGATGACGATATATAAATCAGATGTGCCATCAGTTTACTTAGCGATTTCGACCAACCCAGTCCATACCTTCTGTGAAAATCATCTGTTTGGCACCACTCCTCCGTCCTGAGAAAGAAGTGCACTTCTCAATGGAACTTTGCTGTGTATATGCAACACAACTCGACTCTTTCAACACCTGGTGACCCTAATATGGTATTCGTCCAGAGAAAGCGTAACATCATCAGCTTAAGGAACTGAAAAACGATAACAGTATTTTCGTTATTTTAGAATTACACTAATTTAGTATAGCATAGATTCTAGTGATAAAAGTTGGCCGAGTCCCGTGCGAGATTCGAACCAGCGACCAAAGAGTCCGGCATCTAATCGCCAGCACCGTATGCCGGCGATCTAATCCACGCGGCCAACGGGCCTCCCACAAAATATATGTATGATTGTAAAACGATAGTTTTAAGTCAAACACTCTCGATTACCCAGGAGTAAACTTTTTGTATGATTGACAATCGATACTGTTAAATACTTTATATGTTTACCAGTCGTAATATTGACAATCGGTGTAGTTATGGATTTAGATCGTTGGATTGTGTTGAATACCGTGAGTGCCCACCCAGAATCACCGTGTACAAACCGAAACTTGAATCTTTCAGAATAATAAACCTGGTGTATATGTATACAACCGACTATGGGTAGTAGGGGTTTAACTATCATTTACTTAGTAAAAGCATTGAAGGTTAACCATATTTAGAGAACTGTTGGAATGGCATGAGCGCTAATATCATATACGCGGACTGTGGCCGCTCAACAAATTGGACCATATAATAGCCTATTCTCCAGTTCAGCGACCCCTGCACATCAGTACACACAAAATACATGGCGCCGGCCTACATCAGGCAGCTTGTCATAATTATCCTGGCGAGTTATTAACCACATTTGTTTTGTCAGAATTTAACGTGATTTATTCCCTCAATCGTTCATTTGACCAAAACGAGAGAAATGGGCGAAATGGCATCCTGCGCCATGTGACCCATGCCGATGCTCCTCTGTACGTCATTGCGTAAAATCTGCCGCAAACGGGAGCAATCCCCTGAGCCAAGGGCCTCATTAAGTGCGTGTTGTCTCATGTGATAGCTCTCGAGTGGTATCAGTGCACAGGGTGAGCAAAAGGTTCACCGAATTGATTCCAGTTCCCGCGGAACACCTTCGAGATCATTTGATCTTTCGGGCCCGCAAAAATTGCCATTTTGAACAGCCATACGTACAATTCATGTGACTATTAGATGCGTTTCATTGGTCTGTCGAATAAAATGGTTAATCTGTTAGCTTACGTTCGCCGCACACGATGAGGATTTCGCCTCGCGAGGCAAGAATTATTAAACAAGATAGATATTTTGCCCTCGCGAGGCGAAAATCTCACCAAAAACTGCCAGCACAAGAGAGTTATCCCCTGAGGCAACAGGCACTTTAGGTCGTTGGCGCAGATGATACCTCTCGTGTGCGACGGGCTTCACAGCTACTAAACCGCAAATGCTATCGTATAGGGCTTACAGTAAGTAGCTGTGTAAATATGCTCACGTTACTAAATAAAACAAATTGCTCAATTTTATTAATTTCATTTTTTCTGGATATGTTTCTTGTTGCAGTGTTACCAAATTTTGTTCTACCTACTATGTTTTTCTATTGCTATATAGTGCTGTTCCATCGGTTATGCCTGACTTGGGCAAACTTGCGAAAATGCATTTGATGTACACCAATATATGGTGTTATGGAAGCACCTACGTCCTCAACAACCTTTTTGATGTTGACCAACACTCATTAGTCAACACCAAAATATGTTATTGAGCCATTTTCAACACCCTTTTATTGGTGTTGAACTGGCATCAGCTTCAGTTTTTTTGATGGTGGAATCCATCAACACCATTTCTCAAAGCCATGTTATGGTGTTGGCCAGCCCTCAACACCAAATACTGTTTGGCCCTCAACACAAAATACTGTTTAAGCGAAGGTGCATTTCGCAAACATAGCTGTCTCCTTCAATATGTATGTTTGCCCCAATTCGACCCAAATACCATTGATTGTGTAGGTTAGTAACTATGATTCGATATAGTGATAAGTGTAGTATCCACTAGAACCTTTCTCAGGTTAAGTTAAGAGAAACGACCCGCATCCTCTCTGAGTGGGATTAAAATGATGGATTTTAAAATGCTGACACCCCTGTTATTTTATCTCGACTTTAACGGAGAGATTTTTTCAACTATCATTATGTGTTCCTTTTGGACCATGCTGGGGACATACTACTTTCTCCTATAGCATACTCTCCATGACCCATGCCCTTTTCCTATCATGAATGTTTATTTTACCTTTGGTTTTCTTCCGTCTGTGGGACAACTCCTTCCGCATGCCAATTTCGCAGAACAGCTATCTCATCAACTGATCATTTCAAATCAACACGGTCAATGTTTTCGGCATTTTTACTCACTATAGTGAGTCGCAGGTGGATGACATACTTTCAAGTCTTCTCACTGTGTGTGCTCAGGAGACTTGATATGTTACCAGGACCTACTTTTCGCATTCAAAATGTCTATCGATGTCTGATGCCATTTTGACTCACGATATTGAGTTACAGATAGATGACGTACTTCACGTCTTATCACTGTGCGTGCTCATGAGACTTGATATGTTGCCAGGACCTACGGTTCGCAGTCAAAATGTCTGTCTATGTCTGCTGTCGGTTGTGAGATAAGGCTCACCTGTTGGATGCTGCATGGTAACCGCATCTGTCACACTGTGTCGGTTTCAATTTCGAAATCTATGTATTTCCGTCACAGCTAACAGTCTCGTCTTGGATCTCGCGAGATCTCACGATCTTCAGCGTGACTTCACTGTAATTTTAACGAAGATTCTCATTCCCAGTGTCTAGGAGAAATACCGGGATATTTATCTGAAGATCCTGCGTCAGACTAAACATGAGGCATCAGTTCTGCTTCCAGTCATGTGGGTGTTTTCAAGCATGTAGCCTACTTAGATCCCGTATTTCAAGGTATCAAGGTTTCTAAAAACACAGGAAACCTAAGGTGGGCATTTTCGTTTTCAGGTTTGAAGAATAAATATGCCATACTTTATTTGTGGTATGAACAAAAGCACGGAGCTTCAAGTTAATAAAATGATTCATTTGTATCCGTCTTAATAAAATCGTTGCTCAGATGTATTTGGTATGGTAATCTGTGTAAGATCTTTTCAGCTTTTCAATTCAACGTAGAAGGGAAATTTGTTTTGTATGCAGCGAATATTTACGATGGTTCTGACCTATTGTGACTGCAAGTCATATAACACAGTTGTAAAATGTCATCATTGATACGACAATTTATCATCAGTGAAGGGCGCTGTGTTAGTCAGTTGAATTCACCCTTATCATCAGTGAAGGGCGCTGTGTTAGTCAATTGAATTCACCCTTATCATCAGTGAAGGGCGCTGTGTTAGTCAATTGAATTCACCCAGGTACTTGTCCCATCTCCAACTTAAACAACCGGTGCGTGAACCTGATAAACTATATAATCTCGGCCTGACACTGGGAAATTTGCTGTGAGCTATATTTATATTTCCTGGAATAAGGCGAGTTGACCCCATTTTATATAACATGTCTGAATCTATTTTCACACCTGAACAGATAAATACAATTATCTAGGCGCAAAAACAGGTTTGGGAGTGATCAAACAGTATTTTGTCCCTTTTGACCATTGAAACATTTATATTCCCAGACACTGAAATGAAATCATAACCCCAGCGGAGCAGAACATTTATTATAACATACCTAGGCTTACCACAGGCCTTTGGTTATTTGTCGCAACGAAGGCTTATAAAAAGTCAGAAGAAAAAAAATTCTCCACTTTTACAACGATTTCCTTGAGGGGGTAACCAAACGACACCTTCATTTGTTTGGTAGTCTGTTGCCTTCTCGGTTCGGGGTATATCATCTAGTCACCCATATAATTTTCAGATGGGCTTATAATTCAGCAGGCAAGAGCTGTAAGAACTGGTGTTTTAGGGTCTGCAATAAACTGAATGAATTAGATTGCTCTCATATTGGGAATATCAAAGTCGTTTATGGTAACAGATGTGTATGGTGTTCCATTTCGGCCATTTTTGCGTCGCGCGTGCGACGGGAAGGGCGACGTCGCCCTTCCCGTCGCCCTTCCCGTCGCCCTTCCCGTCGCATTCTTATAATGTTAAGAAATAGAACGCGACGCGACGTCGCCCTTTTTAAACGCGACGTCGCCCACGGGCGACCCTTCCCGTCGCGCGTCGCGCGTCGCTTTAATCAACACGACGCGATAGGCGATGTCGCCCACGACGTCGTGCACGACGTCGCTCGCGACGTCGCCCATCCCGTCGCCCTTCCCATCGCGTTCTTATAATGTTAAGAGATAGAACGCGACGCGACGTCGCTCTGTTTCAACGCGACGTCGCCCACGAGCTAGCGACGTCGCCCTTCCCGTCGCCTTCCGGTATTTTAGGACAAAATCGAGCTGCCCATGCTTAAGGAGCAGCTATTGCGATGTGGGTCGTATGGTGAGGCCGCCATTTCACGAATCAGCTCTGCCACTATCGACGAAGAAAATGTCGGCGTAAATTAATAATGCTTATCCTGCATTATCGTATAGCTTTTAAACGATGTTAAATATTAGTCCATGCTTGGAATGATACCTGTTATGAAATTATCTCTCGGAAAGTCTGTAACTCGCTGTGTTGTACTGTGCACATTATATTTTCGCTTCCAAAAGATATGCGCAACCCCCACATCTGTACACGCGTGGATGTGTGTTTGGCTTTTATGTGTGCTTTTATGTGTTTGTGTGTTTTCATTTTTCAGATATCCTTACAGTATACCTCCTTATGTTACTACATTGACCGGGGCGTTGAAAATATCCTTTTATTTACTGCTGTCCAACACTGTATACCGGTACTCAACCTGTCACGTCCCGACAGATTGTAGTAGATCTTTTAGCTTTCAATTTAGCAGAGAGAGATAGCCCTATAGCTCTCAAAAAGAAAAAAAGAAAAGAAATTATGATGGAATTGAAGTCATTTTACTGTGAGAATTATGTTCTCTCTATTCTTTCTAAAAATTGATTGAAGAATATTAGTTTTTCTGCACTCTTCGAATTATCCGGCATTTCCACGATCGTACTAGACGTTTGACGACAATTGAACTTCAAATTTAAGACGAGTTCTTGGAGTTCGGGTAAGTTGCTCTTAACTCATGGCCGTAGACAAGGGGGGCATGGCCCCCTCCCCCCAAATATTTGCAAGACAAACAAAAAATAGACGTGTTTGTGAAATACATATTCCCCACTGCGTGTTTGTCAGAGGGGAAAGTGGTCAAGCAGAGGAAACGAGGCATGTTTAAGCATACAGTTAATAGGGGAGTTCCGAATCGCCTTTTACATCTAGACTGCTGGCGCTCGTGTTGTTAAGAGTTGAGAGTGATTCTTGGCCTTATTTTCTACGAAAATCTGTCGTCGATAATTGCATGTATAAAATTCTCTAATCGAACTTGTAAATCAATGAGAAAATCATGTCCGTCTCAGTGCACCAGCGCGGGCAGTTGCGAATCACTTTGGTAAGAAGCGGATCACGCCATCTAGCGGTCGTTACAGCCGCTGAGAATATATATATTTTGTAAAGCCTGAGTGGTCATCTATCACCAATATCCCAATAGGCGAAAAATGATGTATCACATGCCTGGACTTTGTTTGATTGCCATTACTGAGGCAGAAATTTTTCATAGACAACGACGGCCTGATCTGTCTGACCATGCCATATACGAAGTATTTGTTCATGGACGACACCATTCATTTAAGATTGAACCTGACAGACCTGGTTCAATAGAAACCTGTCGAAAATGTTTCCCCATCTGACCTGATATACTGCATGGAATTCAGATTCAAATTTAAGAAAGTTACACACACGTTCCATCGTGTTTCTGACAGCTGAACGAATTCTACTCGCATATTCAAGATTACAATATATAAACTCTCTAAATGGACATCGGACATCTATTTAGCATCTATATCTGGACAAAAGAAAATAGAGGAAAGGACACACAGATATATTTTCCCAATTTTAATAATGAAATCTTTAATTTTGAAATCTTTGGTATGTGTGTGGTGGGGTGGAGGAAGGAGGGGAGGGGGTGAAGACTATCCCGTTCTGTGACTTAAAATTATTCTAAAGCAATAACTTTGCCCAAGAGACATTTGTCCGTGTGCAGTCTTCAATGACACAATTCGTAATCCGGAATTGACATCTCTAATGCCGCATTATGTTACAATGCTGGCGAGGTAAGGGTTATCGCAAATCATTGGATATTGTGTTTGACCATTAATATGATTCAGTCACTGAAACGAATACTGAAATTACCACTTAAAGCCATTTTATTTCTCGTGGATTCAACACTTAAGAAATCACACGGGTTTTTGTCCCAGCGTGAATTTGCCATTGCGTGGTGCCGGAAGCATTTCCATGCCGAATTGACCGAGAAACAAACAACGCAGGTCGGTTGTTCGACATTTATTTGGGTCCACAGAAACAGACGTTCCAATAAAAATAGAAAAGATTTAGACAGATGCTTTATTGCAAGAAATATAAGGCGTTCATTAGGAAAGTGACCCGCAAGCCACCGTGATTCGGAACCCACATAACTACTGTATAAATTCCTCCCAAAATGTACAAAACACGTATTCCCTCCAAAATTACAACCTGGATGAGTCGCTGAGCTAATCAGTTTGCACAGCGTTTTTTTTTTAGATCTAATAACCCTGGAAAGAAAATACCCACACATAAAAGCAATAAAAGACAAAAAAAAACTGGTTACAACGTGTGCGTTTTAATGTTGAGTTTTATTTACTGGGAAAGGCCAAGAACGCATCTCCAGTCATCTGGGATTCTGGAGCTTCCGGGGCCTAGGCGGCCCCTGGACCCTCGCCTTATTGTGCTGTCATGGTATAGCTTCCCCCCCCCCCCCGCCCCAAATCTGAAAACTTGTCTACGTCCTTGTAACTGCAGGGGTTCTTTCCTCAATTTCAAGAAAAATTCAAATCTCGTTGATATGCACTCTTAAAATAATTCATGGATTTTGTTCCAGGTTTTATTCAGGCCATTTGACGACAATTGTGTTTCAAGGATGATTTTTTTTTATATTTTTCTTGAAAATGAGGAAAGAATCTCTGCAGTTAAGAGCAACTTACTCGAACTCCAAGAACTCGTCCTGAATTTTAAGTTCAATCGTCTAGAACGATCGTGGAAATGCCGGACGATTTAAAGAGTACAGAAGTACTAATATTCTTCAGTCAGTTCTTAGAAAGAGTAGAAAGAACAAAATAACTTCAATTCCATCATAATTTTCTTTTTCTTCTTTTTGAGAGTTATAGGACTATCTCTCTCCGCTAAATTGAAAGCTTATAGATCTACACTACAATCTGTCGGGACGTGACAGGTTAAGTAACGGTATACAGTGTTGGACAGCAGTAAATAAAAGGATATTTTCAACGGCCTGGTAAATGTGGTCACATAAGGAGGTATACTGTAAGAACAACTGAAAAACACAAACACATAAAAGCACACAGAAAAGCCACAGACACATACACGCGTAAATCCAATGGGAATAAAGAAATTCAAGACGATGTACGGATGTGGGGGTTGCGTATATTTTTTGGAAGCGAAGATACAATTTGTACAGTACAACACAGTGAGTTGCAGACTTTCCGAGAGATAACTTCATAACAGGCATCATTCCAAGCATGGACTAATATTCAACACCATTTAAAAGCTATACGATAATGCAGGATAATCATTATTCATTTACGCTGACATTTTCTTCATCGATAGTGGCAGAGATCATTCATGCAATGACGGCCTCGCCATACGATCCACATCGCAATAGCTGCTCCCTAAGCATGCGCAGATCGATTTTGTCCTAAAATACCGGAAGGCGACGGGGAGGGCGACGTCGCTAGCGACGGGAAGGGCGACGGGATGGGCGACGTCGCGAGCGACGTCGTGGACGCCCATCGCGTCGTGTTGATCGTGGGCGACGTCGCGTTTAACAAGTCCGACGTCGCGTCGCGTTCTATCTCTTAACATTATAAGAACGCGACGGGAAGGGCGACGGGAAGGGCGACGTCGCGGGCGACGTCGTGGGCATATTTTAAAGAAGAGTCATCGAAGTGCCCTTGCTAAATTCCGGTGTGGGGTTGCCCCTATACGTATTGAAACGGATCGGTATGAAAACCTCTCCATCGAAGACCGAAGATGTATTCTGTGTAATAATGGTACATGTATAGAGGACGAGTTCCATGTACTTTTATCATGCCCAGTGTATGATGATCTGCGATATGATTTATTGTCTGAATTAAGCTTTATATTTGGGGAAAATTATCACAGAATGTCGAATTCTGAACTTCTGTGCACAATTTTATCTTGTGACCAAGTGATAGCGAGTTGTGCCAAAACCTGCTTTTTAATCTTAGAGCGTCGCAGAAAACTAATGTATCCTTAATATATTGTGTTATGGTTGACTGTCTCTCACAACTCTATGTAGAGTGGCACCTGTATGCAATTTTTTATTATGTGTTTATTCTTATGATATATATGGATGGTGAGACATTAATAAATATCTATCTATCTATCTATAATATGAATGAACATCGCCTGTTGACTATTATAAACGATTAAGGCTGAAAATTCAACACAGAATTATCGAGCATTCTGTGTGTTAGAAGGTTTTGATGATATCCATACAAAGCACTTTTGAACTACATGTACATGTACATGCATCAAGTGCTCGACAGGTTACTTTGGGTCGTCAGAGCAACCACCAGCATATCCGCTTCTTTCTCAATTCTGATTGGCCAGCTGATCAGTGTGTGACCCATCTTACCGGAGGCGTGTCGCGACTGACCAATCAGAATTGAGAACGAAGCGAACCATCATCTCACTGTGCCCGGTTGAATGGACAGTCAGGTTTGATTTTGAATCGCTCGGCAAAGGTATAAAATTGCATAAATTTACTAATTTGACGACGGGAATATACAGAGTGACATTTGTAGAATATGCTGATTAATTTATTTGGAGGTAAACCGATTATTTCTCGTTTCACCCAAAGTGAGTTTCAGGCCTTGGTGTATTTTTATATAGAGCATGGGGTTATATATAGAGACCCCATATTTCGACACTTCACCGTAATACCACCGCCGACATCCCCCAAAACTGTTTTGAGGGCCTGTGACCAGACCGATGGATGCCCCATACATTTTGCACATATTCTAGCATTTCTGGGGAATTATGGGCTTTTCTTAAAGGATGTTCTAGAAAAGAAACAGAAACAGTCAAATCTGACTCTACATCATACGAAAACTTAATTTCTCTGATGAAAACCAAAAAGTTGCAGTTCGAAAAGAACATGCTCACCCTACAACGGAATTTTCTCAACCCATATAAAGCCAGAAGCACGAGTAATGTTTCACCTTGCTATATATGTCCGCTGTTAGACGAGATCAAACGTGTCCACTCAAGAAGGTCTTATCAAATATACAAAAATTTCAGGTAACCCCTGACAGATTTGAAGGTTGTATGATTTGCAGGAGGTATACATACATGAGCAGTGTGACTAACGTCACAGGACCTACGAAGTAGAGTAGGCATTAGGACTCGAGCGCGAACTGAACTCTTGGAAATTCCCACCCCCAGTTGAAATCCTGCCTATATTAAGATGGGCACCGCCCAAGTCAGAATCGCCAGTGACATTGATCAAAAATCACCAGAAATTTTCATCAAAAGTAGGTCCGCTCAGAACTAACGATCGCCGATTTAATTTTACAATTTTTTAGCTAAAGGAAACAGATTGAATAATAAAAAGTTCAGTAGATTTCAAGCTTTACGTCTGAAATACAGTTACATCTCTTTAATGGTTTTCAGTGCCCTTGTCCAGGATCAAAACAACTTTTTGAATCGCAATATTTTCCCAACAATACAACAAATTTTTATATATAGTACTATAGTAGAAAGGTAGCATTTATGTAGTTTACGGTAATTCAACTCAAGACCAACACAACCTGCACAAGATAATAATGATTCTATGTCATTCTCCTGAGCATAACTGGTACAAAGACGAATAAATAGCGTCTCTACATCACGTTGTTATCTAGATATATGAGACAACACATTTTGGGTATCGGCAATCTGATGAATGTACTATTCCGGTTTTCTTGTTTCACATTATATTCTATGACGGTTGGTTGGTGATTTTCTTCATTGATAAACATTAAACCACCTCAGCTTCGTTGTGTGAATCGGAATTGCATTGCTGTGACACACCAACACACTCCGTGGCAGTGATTCTGTATCCCCTAATCAAGGAATCAAAATGGATCATGATTTGAAATGACAAGAAAAATTTAGACATATTTTGTTTACACATGTAATTTTTTGTTTAAATTTATATTCCAGTGGGATATGTAGTCAATATTCAAGAGGTACGAAAAAAACATCAAAGTATGTGCTCATATTTTCACATCATGATAAAAGTTACTTTATCTAGTTAAATTCTACTGGAATTGTCTCAGATGCATGTTAAGATTAACCTCAGTAATAGGGCCATGTGGCAGGACTCGGTGGTGGAAACTGATACTCATTAAACGCGATAAATCGCTGGAGCAAAACGGACCACAGTTTTCTTGGCATGATGATCAAAGTTACTTTATCTAGTTAAATTCTACCCAAAGAAAATAAATTAAGACCCTTTAAACTTGCCGTCATGGCTTTGTTTCACCCTCAGTAAACTGTTATCATTGTTGCGCACACAGACTAATCTGAAGGATGATACCACACCCTTCTTTCTTCTGCTGGATTATTGCACCAGGCTGAC
Source organism: Hanleya hanleyi (assembly GCA_036873755.1). Taxonomy (NCBI): domain Eukaryota; kingdom Metazoa; phylum Mollusca; class Polyplacophora; order Lepidopleurida; family Hanleyidae; genus Hanleya; species Hanleya hanleyi. The sequence continues at coordinate 105,229 of JAVTVY010036477.1, forward strand.
TTAATTGGTTGATGTAGGATATTTCACCATTAGTGGACCTGAATTTGTAGCCTGATGTGGTCTGTGATGAAATGTTTGGATGTGAAATAGGATACACGTTAATGGCCACAGTTTACATATATCTATAACAATATACTGCATTGTGTGTATTGAGGCTGGCAAGTTGGTGATAGCAGTGTAGATAAATGCACTAACAAATGATGGAAAAGTAGCATTTCCTAATTCATAAAAACTATTACGGATGGCATATCCCACCAGATTTTGTACTGTGTTATATATACAGTGAAACTTACAGCCAAGGGTTCCCGATGGGCATGACAGTGCACTCGCTGAGCCATCACTAAATAATTAAAAAAATAATTATAAATAAAATTTTCATGAGAATTCGGTCAGCTCAGAACTTGCTGGTAACAATGCCCTAATGCACATTCATGCCAAAAATTAAGGTTCTAATGTCAACGGTTCTCCTTATTTTGCCGACGAAAGGATTCGGATGGACTGACTGACTGACTGACTCATTACCGGACAATTTGCGATCTGTAGCCTACTTCGTAGGAATAAAATAAAACATCATCAAAACAGCTTGAGGTACTTCAAACCACTCAGTTTAGCATTATGAGAAACGACTCATAAAGAAAGCACTGCACAGAATACGCCAATAATATTAAAACGATATAAAGGAAAACAGAAGACCTGAGCATACAATACAGAGATATCCATACACTATATTTTCCGCCTATTAAGAACAAAGATTGGTGCTATTTATTTACATATTTTGAAAGAGAGTTATTAAGACATGGCAGTATGACTAACGTCACAGGACCTACGAAGTACAGTAGGCATTAGGGCTCGAACGCGAACTGAACTCTTGGAAATCCCCACCCCCAGTTGAAATCCTGTCTATATTAAGATGGGCACCGCCCAAGTCAGAATCGCCAGTGATTTTCATCAAAAATCACCAGAAATTTTCATCAAAAGTAGGTCAGCTCAGAACTTGTTGGTAACAGTCTCCTAATGCGCCTTCATTCCAAAATAAATAACGATCGCCGATTTAATTTTACAATTTTTTAATTAAAGGAAACAGATTGAATAATATAGGTTCAGTAGATTTCAAGCTTTACGTGTGAAAATACATTTACATCTCTTTAATGGTTTTCAGTGCCCTTGTCCAGGATCAAAACAACTTTTTGAATCACATTATTTTCCCAACAATACAACAAATTTTTATATATAGTACTATGGTAGAAAGGTAGCATTTATGTAGTTTACGGTAATTCAACTCAAGACCAACACCTTCTATGCACAAGATAATAATGATTCTATGTCATTCTCCTGAGCATAACCGGTACAAAGACGAATAAATAGCGTCTCTACATCACGTTGTTATCTAGATATATGAGACAACACATTTTGGGTATCGGCAATCTGATGAATGTACTATTCCGGTTTTCTTGTTTCACATTATATTCTATGGCGGTTGATCGGTGATTTTCTTCATTGATAAACGTTAAACCACCTCAGCTTCGTTGTGTGAATCGGAATTGCATTGCTGTGACACACCAACACACTCCGTGGCAGTGATTCTGTATCCCCTAATCAAGGAATCAAAATGGATCAAGATTTGAAATGACAAGAGAAATTTAGACATATTTTGTTTACACATGTAATTCTGTGTTCAAATTATATCCAAGTGTGATATATAGTCAATATTCAAGAGGTGCCAAGAAATACTGCATTGAAAAGGGTCCATTTAGCCTATCCTGTTTTATCGCTCTAATCAGCAAATGGCGGGGTCATATTTCTGCTGTCAAAATTGTATTTCCCTCCAAAGTCTTAACCCTTGAATCCAAGTCACACTCTCTCTGATGCAAAGTAATGATTGTCCTAACTATCCGATTAGCACATTATGAACATGTCTTTGGTCATAGTGTACATATCATAACTCACATCAATGTTTTCTGCTATATTATTTCAATGATATGGTTTAACAATTTAAGTTATGCAAACAGCGCTGATTGTTTGAGGGTATATGCAGTAGGCCTATGCTGTCGGGCAATTGTGGAATTGTCTCAGATGCATGTTAAGATTAACCTCAGTAATAGGGCCATGTGGCAGGACTCGATGGTGGAAACTGATACTCATTAAACGCGATAAATCGCTGGAGCAAAACGGACCACAGTTTTCTTGGCATGATGATCAAAGTTACTTTATCTAGTTAAATTCTACCCAAAGAAAATAAATTAAGACCCTTTAAACAGCCGTCATGGCTTTGTTTCATCCTCAGTAAACTTTTATCATTGTTGCTCACACAGACTAATCTGAAGGATGATACCACATCTTTCTTTCTTCTGCTGGGTTATTGCACCAGACTGACTTAATTGGTTGATGTAGGATACTTCACCATCAGTGGGTAATTTGACCTGAATTTGAAGCCTGATGTGGTCAATGATGAAATGTTTGGATGTGAAATAGGATACACGTTAAAGGCTACAGTTTACATATATCTATAACAATATACTGAAGTGTTAATTATAAATCTAATTTTAATCAGAATTATTTCAGATCAGAACTTACTGATAACAATGCCCTAATGCACGTTCATGCCAAAAATAAGGGTTCTAATGTCAATGGTTCTCCTTATTTTGCCGACGAAAGGATTCGTATGGACTCACTGGCTCATTACCGGACAATTTGCGATCTGTAGCCTACTTCGTAGGAAAAATGCAGTCAGGGGTGTATCTAAATAAACATGAGTAACAAGTAGTAGTAGACCCCGATCTCGCTGGGCTTCCTCTCGACATGTACTCGAGAGAATAGTACACTTGTTCCTACGAAGTAGGCTACAGATTGTAAATTGTCCGGTAATGGGTGAGTGAGTCATTGAGTCCATCCGAATCCTTTCGTCGGAAAAATAAGGAGAACCGTTGGCATTAGAACCTTGATTTTTGGCATGAAGGTGCATTAGGGGACGGTTACCAACAAGTTCTGAGCTGACCTACTTTTGATGAAAATTTCTGGTGATTTTTGATGAAAATTACCGGTGATTCTGACTTGGGCAGTGCCCATTTTAATATAGGTAGGATTTCAACTGGGGGTGAGGATTTCCAAGAGTTCAGTTCGCGTCGGAGTTCTATTGCCTATACCCTACTTCGTAGGTCCTGAGACGTTAGTCACACTGCTCCTGTATATTAGGACCAACACCATTGGGATGTGGTTGTGGTTGCACATACTTGGCATCAGTCTTGAAAAATTGCAATACTTGCATATGGGAATTGATATATATTCTTTGAGGCTGCTTATGCTGGATATTCCTATATGACAAATAATGTGTATGTTTGTGAGCATTGTCTATTTTTGCTCTACAAGATCCCAATCTTCAAATATCCAGTTCGGGAAAGGATTTTTTATGAAGAAGTGTCCTGTTCGTGGCAATAATTTTCACTGGAAAACAGAAATTTTCACAACTGCTCTGCGGGCAATATAAAAGGTCTCATTTGAGCTATTCAAAGACTTATGATGAAGATTTCAGTTTTCAAAATTGAGATCTAGCGCACTAATAGTTGACCATGTTGACCATTTTTCATCTAAATATTTCACAAACCAGTCTCATACATAATCTGACTAAACTTTGTAGATGGAAATATATACATATGATATTGTCACTATCAACATCTTGTGAGTCCCAACCAAATAATACAAGACGAATCCACCACCACCAGTTAGTCACAAACACAAAGGGAGACTGTATCTACAGCTAAGCTGACCTTCCGAATTTTGAATCCGTACGGAAAGGAGAAACATTAAACCTAGATGAAAATGTTATATTTATTCTATGTTCCCAGCCGTAAATAGGCGTTAAATTGTCCATTTTTACTTCTTGTTGGGTTTTGTTACCTTTCAGACGCAAAAAGTTGATTGTAAAGCTTCCTGAATAACTATATTAAATCAGATATTTCGACCGCGTATATTTTTATTTCAGTCATATTTGTATGAATGCGGGAATTTAAGAAATAACATAGATTTAGTCAACAGTTTGCACTAAGCATGCTATCGTAGGATAAAATTAACATGGTGAACTTTCAATTTCTTTGATTATAATTTTAAAAAGTATATTACTGATTGAAATTAACCATTAAAACATGAGCAGTGTGACTAACGTCATGGGACCTACGAAGTACAGTAGGCATTAGGACTCGAACGCGAACTGAACTCTTCGAAATCCCCACCCCCAGTTGAAATCCTGCCTATATTAAGATGGGCACCGCCCAAGTCAGAATCACCAGTGATTTTCATCAAAAATCACCAGAAATTTTCATCAAAAGTAGGTCAGCTCAGAACTTGTTGGTAACAGTCTCCTAATGCGCCTTCATTCCAAAATAAATAACGATCGCCGATTTAATTTACAATTTTTTAATTAAAGGAAACAGATTGAATAATATAGGTTCAGTAGATTTCAAGCTTTACGTGTGAAAATACATTTACATCTCTTTAATGGTTTTCAGTGCCCTTGTCCAGGATCAAAACAACTTTTTGAATCACATTATTTTCCCAACAATACAACAATTTTTATATATAGTACTATAGTAGAAAGGTAGCATTTATGTAGTTTACGGTAATTCAACTCAAGACCAACACCTTCTATGCACAAGATAATAATGATTCTATGTCATTCTCCTGAGCATAACCGGTACAAAGACGAATAAATAGCGTCTTTACATCACGTTGTTATCTAGATATATGAGACAACACATTTTGGGTATCGGCAATCTGATGAATGTACTATTCCGGTTTTCTTGTTTCACACTATATTCTATGGCGGTTGATCGGTGATTTTCTTCATTGATAAACGTTAAACCACCTCAGCTTCGTTGTGTGAATCGGAATTGCATTGCTGTGACACACCAACACACTCCGTGGCAGTGATTCTGTATCCCCTAATCAAGGAATCAAAATGGATCAAGAAAAATTTAGACATATTTTGTTTACACATGTAATTTTTTGTTCAAATTACATCCAAGTGTGATATATAGTCAATATTCAAGAGGTACAAAAAAAACAAAGTATGTCCTCATATTTTCACATCATGATGATCAAAGTTACTTTATCTAGTTAAATTCTACCCAAAGAAAATAAATTAAGACCCTTTAAACAGCCGTCATGGCTTTGTTTCACCCTCAGTAAACTTTTATCATTGTTGCTCACACAATGGTCAATGATGAAATGTTTGGATGTGAAATACTTGCTTTCAGCTCAGAACTTGCTGGTAACAATGCCCTAATGCACGTTCATGCCAAAAATCAAGGTTCTAATGTCAACGGTTCTCCTTATTTTGCCGACGAAAGGATTCGTATGGACTGACTGACTCACTGACTCATTACCGGACAATTTGCGATCTGTAGCCTACTTCGTAGGAAAATGGGTTCATCACCATGCCGATTCTTGGCAACAGAGATGAGTATCACAATCCCATGTTAAAATATAGGGAAAACCTCAAAATCAAAAGTAAATTTTGTCCTTTTTCGTCAGGTGAAATCTTAACTGTTGATGACAGTTTTGAGTGTTATTGTCGGTTCATTATTCATTATCAATTGATAAGAATGCTCGTTTGTCTATAGATGTAGGATTTGTCGGATATATCGAGTGACCTCCGGTAAATGAAAGGTAACGAAACCCTTGAAGGTTAAAAGGAAGTAATTATTCGTAATGTTAAATGACATGATTTCATTAAAAGAACTCTACTGAAACCAGACCAATAATTCCCGGGCATTATATTTCATCCCGGTATGAAAACATGGTGGCATCCAGTAGCAATTCCAATGAAACTAGTTCCGCGTTGAAGAAAATATTGGAATATAGCTGGCCGTAAATGATGCCAGCGCGCGTTAATTACGCGGAGAAATTGCGTGAAATTTACAGACAATATTTTGGACTCACTCACCGATATTCAACCACCAGCACCTTATTTGAATATATGCCAACAGTAGGGCTAGCCTGTCCCATAATCCGAACATTGGCCAACAGGCTGAATCGGTGGATTAGTTCCTTTTTCACCTTTAAAGTCAATTTCCCTGATCCCATATAACTATCCCGGTAAAGTTTTCATAACCTCTCGACCACAACTGTAGTCGTATGAGTTACTAAATTTATAGTGGGACAGAAGTGTGGGATTAAGACTTTACGACAATAGAGATGATTACAATTTCGACATCGTAAGCGCCCCCTTTGACAGTAATATTCCAGTGGGACCGGCAAGTGGCGTATACATATCTCACCTGGTAGCATTTGCTAGATCCTCTGTAAATTGTGACGATTTTAATCAACGTCACAAAACATTATTGCAGAATCTTGTAAAACAGGGTTATATCACTATAAGTTTCGACTCACAGTTTGTCAAACTTGGCTCTATACATACCGTATGCTGATAGCGAAATACGATCGTAGCGTGCCAGATCAAGATCTGGCGTTACGTTTCGTAACTGGTGTCTTATTCCGCTTAACCCGGGGCGAGAGGCCGTATATGAGCCAACGTACTTCAACATGTCCTCATAGTGTTCATATGAACAGGCGCAATCGAAGCATGAATGAGATAAATCATACTCTAGATAACGACTTTACAACAAAAATCATAGGATTACGAATTACAAGCGTCTGGTCCGTCATTCATAATTGAGCCGTCGTCCATTAAAGAATATTCCTTACTATTCCATATTCCATATAACAGCATTAGTATCAAATTCAAAAAGACAATCATAATATACATAAACATAGGCTAGTTTCCTGCAAGACAGAAGCGGTCAACAGTTTTCAATGATGCCGTCAAGACATCATGATGTTTTAAAAATATTAAATTCGAATCGCTGATCAGTATTCTTAATCCATATGATATTCATTGTAAACTAATCATCTATAGAATGATGAATCTCAGTTACGCTTTAATTGTGCCTGTTCATATGAGCAACATGGGGTTCTTCGAAGCACATGAGTTCATACGGCCCATAGCCCCGGGTTAAGCAGAATTAGACGCAATTAAGTTACGAAACGTAACGCCATAGATCCCGCAGGCTAAGCTCGTATCTTGCTTTCCGCATGCGATATGTATCGCCAAATTTGAGAAACTTTGAGTGCAGGCTCTTGATGGTATCGCCCTATTTTATAAGTTTCTGCAACAGTATTTTGTGACGTTGATTAAAATCGTCACATTTAACACAGGATCTAGCGAATTCTACTAGGCGAGATATGTATGCGCTATATGCAGGTCCCACTGAAATATTACTGTCCAGAAAAGGAGAGTTTACGACGTCGAAATTGTAATCATCTCTTTTGTCATAAAATACTGATCAGCGATATAAGGATTTGATATTTTTGGAACAGAATAATGTCTTGCCGACATAACTGAAAACTGTTGACCGATTCTCTGTTCAAGAAAACTAACCTATGTTGATGTATGCTACGTACGATTGTTTTGGGGGGTTTTTTTGGGGGGGGGGGGTGATTGAATTTGGTGCTAATGCTGTTACATGAAATAATTCTTTGGATTATGAACGCGGAAATTATAATGGACGGTGGCTGAATAGTGAATGACGGACCAGACGTTTGTATTTTGTCTCGCTGTCTTCTGTATACCATACATGCATGGATATACCACTCCTATACACTTGTATCATATGTATGATGGCCCAGAGGGGCCATCGACCATCGCCCTTGAAACATTTTGGGCGATATTGCGATAACGCGATATTGCGATGGGATAACGCGATATTGCGATGCGGTAACGCGATAATGCGATGCGATAACGCGAAAACGCGATATTGCGATATTGCGATAACGCGATATTGCGATGCGATAACGCGATATTGCGATGCGATAACGCGAAAACGCGATATTGCGATATTGCGATAACACGATATTGCGATATTGCGATAACACGATATTGCGATGCGATAATGCGATATTGCGATGCGATAACGCGATAACGCGAAAACGCGATATTGCGATATTGCGAAATATCGCGTTATAATTACGCGATAATGTGCGATATTGTGCGATATTGCGATATTGCGAAATATCGCGTTATTTTTCCGCGATATTGTGCGATATTATAGTAATATCGCGCAATATCGCACACTATCGCGTTATTTTCTGGAAAATAACGCGATATTGTGCGATATGGTGCGATATTGCGATATTGCGAAATATCGCGTTATTTTTCCGCGATATTGTGCGATATTATAGCAATATCGCAATATCGCACAATATCGCACACTATCGCGTTATTTTCCCGAAAATAACGCGATATTGTGCGATATTGTGATATAGCGAAATATCGCGTTATTTTTCCGCGATATTGTGCGATATTATAGCAATATCGCAATATCGCACAATATCGCACACTATCGCGTTATTTTACCGCAATGCTTGAGCGGATAGGCATGAAGACAACTCTGTCAACTCTGCTGGCCCAATTCCTGGTTATCTCCCCTGATTCGAACATTTCGAAATAGGTACGTTATGCAATGTTTTTTTTTTATTTTTATTCGAAGGAGATGCGAAATAGATGTGCAATAGTTGCATTGCGGGTAATACCTAACCCCGCCTATTTGGATATGTAACGAAGCTTTTCGTTGGTTATTGAGAAATCGATGGCGAAAATGGCTGCATATTTGAGATATGTGTCGGTTTGCCTGCACTGTCTCTTTGATCAGTTTCCCTCATTCAAATCGTTTGTTTGTGATTTGGCACTATGGATGAAAAGCTTCGTTACATATCCAAATAGGCGGGGTTAGGTATTACCCACAATGCAACTATTGCACATTTATTTCACATCTCCTTCGAATAAAAATTAAAAAAAACATTGCATAACGTACCTATTTCGAAATGTTCGAATCAGGGGAGATAACCAGGAATTGGGCCAGCAGAGTTCACAGAGTTGTCTTCATGGCTATCCGCTCAAGCATTGCGGGAAAATAACGCGATAGTGTGCGATATTGTGCGATATTGCGATATTGCTATAATATCGCACAATATCGCGGGAAAATAACGCGATATTTCGCAATATCGCACAATATCGCACAATATCGCGTTATTTTCGGGAAAATAACGCGATAGTGTGCGATATTGTGCGATATTGCGATATTGCTATAATATCGCACAATATCGCGGAAAAATAACGCGATATTTCGCAATATCGCACAATATCGCGTTATTTTCGAGAAAATAACGCGATAGTGTGCGATATTGTGCGATATTGCGATATTGCTATAGTATCGCACAATATCGCGGAAAAATAACGCGATATTTCGCAATATCGCAATATCGTACAATATCGCAATATCGCACAATATCGCACACTATCGCGTTATTTTCGAGAAAATAACGCGATATTGTACGATATTGCGATATTGCGAAATATCGCGTTATTTTTCCGCGATATTGTGCGATACTATAGCAATATCGCAATATCGCACAATATCGCACACTATCGCGTTATTTTCTCGAAAATAACGCGATATTGTGCGATATTGCGATATTGCGAAATATCGCGTTATTTTTCCGCGATATTGTGCGATATTATAGTAATATCGCAATATCGCACAATATCGCACACTATCGCGTTATTTTCTCAATATCGCACAATATCGCACAATATCGCGTTATTTTCTGGAAAATAACGCGATATTGTGCGATATTGTGCGATATTGCGATATTGCGAAATATCGCGTTATTTTTCCGCGATATTGTGCGATATTATAGCAATATCGCAATATCGCACACTATCGCGTTATTTTCGAGAAAATAACGCGATATTGTGCGATATTGTGCGATATTGCGATATTGCGAAATATCGCGTTATTTTTCCGCGATATTGTGCGATATTATAGCAATATCGCAATATCGCACAATATCGCGTTATTTTCCAGTGATGTGAGAGCGGATAGCCATGAAGACAACTCTGTCAACTCTGCTGGCCCAATTCCTGGTTATCTCCCCTGATTCCAACATTTCGAAATAGGTACGTTATGCAATTTTTTTTTTCTTATTCGAAGGAGATGTAAAATAAATGTGCAATAATTGCATTGTGGGTAATACCTAACCCCGCCTATTTGGATATGTGACGAAGCTTTCCGTTGGCTATTGAGAAATCGATGGCGAAAATGGCGGCATATTTGAGATATGTGTCGGTTTGCCTTCACTGTCTCTTTGGTCAGTTTCCCTACATTCAAATCGTTTGTTGTGATTTGGCACTAAGAATGAAGACAAACACAAGACAAACATTATCAAAGACGACATCGACAGCCAAAGACGAGGCAAACCGACTGTCAAATATGCCGCCATTTTCACCGTCGATTTCCCAATAGCCAATGAAAAACCTCGTTACATATTCAAATAGGCGGGGTTAGGTATTACCCACAATGCAATTATTGCACATATATTTTACAACTGCTTCGAATAGAAATAATAAAATACATCGTGTAAAAAAAATTATCGAATGAAATAAAGAAAATGTATTGCTATGCATATAACCTTGACGTGTTTGGGGCATAGTCAGCACCACTGAAACTCCCCTTTCTCTACCACTCCTCAGTGCGCATGCATATATCACTTCCAGTGTGTCTCTACCGGATAAGAGCTTCAATGGGATGCCACTCATATTTAGATACAACTTGAGGCTAATGGTTTACAAACGACTTTATATGATCACTCACTCACTCATCCCCATTCCTCCGCCTCCTTCACTTCACCTCTTCCTCACTCACACTCACTCACTCATTCACTCAGCCCCATCGGTATATCTCTACCCTAAACCGCAGGGGCGGCGGAACCGGGGGGGCCAGGGGGGGCCAGGCCCCCCCAATATTCAGAGAGGGGGGGCCAAGGACCACTTTGGCCCCCCCAATAATTTCGCTTAACCACTTGGTCTCCATAATAATTTCGCTCAGCACTAAAGCCTATGCATGTGCACGGGTATTTGGAAACGGGTATTTGAATTTACAATACCATGGTATAGCGTTTCCTGTTCTCCTGTGTAGGCCTAATGGTCTCAAACTTGCGACCTATAGCTACTCTACAGAATGCGTTATCGTCAAACTGAGAATTATTCTCGAACTAATGTATAGTCTACCTTCTGGTGATCTCGTGCAAGTAGTATAAATATCCACGATATCTGTTGATGTGAAAGTTCACGAAGGAGTCCTGTGTGTGGATGTGGTTAAATTCTGTACGCTACTACTGTTCTGATACCTGCTCTTACTGACAAGCTCGCTTAATCAATTTGTCAAACATGTTGAATGAATTTAAATGACTTGTATCTTCCATTTGACATGATAAGGAGATATGATAAGGCGGCATTTTGGCCTGTGCGTGGTGCGGTTGAAACCGAAAAAATGTCCTAAAAATAAATGACTTTTGATGTAACGGCAAGAGAGCATGATATGTGAAAGTTCTAGCTCGATTGCATGATCATTATAGTATGAAATTGAAATCCGCAGCATGTGCTATTTCGTGAAAAACTTGTAGGTGTGTTGTAGCGACTGCCGCGATAATTTTAATCCCTGTTAGGTTAACTTTATTGAATGTATTGAACCTCGTGTTGAAACCTTCAGGATTCCTGCATCGCAAATACATTCAATTAAATGCAATGTCGAAAATATACCAACACCTGTCCAGTGTTTGTCCTATCTAGCTTCAGCGGGAATCCCCGGCCGTGTTCCTCAACTTAATATTCCGTAGTAAGATGGCCGCCTCTCCTGCTTGCCGATAAAGAATCATGGTGGCGGGCATTGTAGTTGATGGCACCCACAATTTTTCATCCGATTCGAATTTAAATAACGAAAAGTATTATCGATGGCTTCTTCTCTTGCTGGGGTCCCGGTGTAAAAAATAGCAACGGGACACATTTGATGCAGAAAAGACGAAATATTTATCTACTGTCACTGAAATAGGAAACGCACAAGACGATGTTGAATCAGTTGGACTCTGCATCGATGTTCAGCCTTGTTGATTATAATTTTTTTAGCGTTTCGGAAGAGGTAAAAATAGGCAAACTCGCTGTGAATTATCACCCCTAATAGGCCTCGAAAATGCTCTAAAATGCGTTGAATGGACGCTAAAATTTCAAAAAAATTCGGGGGAGGACCCCCGGACCCCCCGCTTCGCGGGAGGGGGACACCCCCTCCCGGACCCACACCCGGTTTGGCCCCCCCAATATTTAACTCCTTCCGCCGCCCCTGAACCGTGCATACAATGCTAATTTCTCACTATTCTCTGTCTGTGCATGCGCATCATAGCCTTTCTTTCACCACTCACCCATCCAGTCGGATGCTCTCCTACGAGTGTTTCACTATGCCCTTACACGGCCCATTCCGAACAGGATGCGACCTTCTTTGGCCTTTACGCGTCCTGACTGCGGCTCAGGCTGCAGCCAAATAGACACGAATTTACGCTTTTAATACTACCAGGGCTTCTTAGGGCCTTTGGCTTTTTTATTTAGTTAATCAGGTGATAGTGACTAGTGTATGGGGAAAATCGAGTGAGTAAAGAATAGTTAATCTCCTCGCTCATGTAAGAACCATAACGAGTCGCTGTGCTGAAAGACATCTCCATCCCTCAACGGTACATAACGGTGGGTATTTAAACAAATATAGCACGATAGTACGATGACACGATGGTACGATGATGCTATGGTGCGATGATAGGATGGTACGATGATACGATGGTAAGATGATACGATGGTTCGATGGTACGATGATACGATGGTACGATGATAGGATGGTACGATGATAAGATGGTACGATGATACGATGAAAACAATTAAAAATCAATCAATATAATTTATTGGCGCATGAGTTTTGTTTGATCAAGTAACTGGAGCGAAATTCGTACCTATTTCGAAATGTTCGAATCAGGGGAGATAACCGGGAATTGGGCCAACGGAATTGACAGAGTTGTCTTCATGGCTATCCGCTCAAGCATCGCGGGAAAATAACGCGATAGTGTGCGATATTGTGCGATATTGCGATATTGCTATAATATCGCACAATATCGCGGAAAAATAACGCGATATTTCGCAATATCGCAATATCGCACAATATCGCACAATATCGCACAATATCGCGTTATTTTCCAGAAAATAACGCGATAGTGTGCGATATTGTGCGATATTGCGATATTCCTGTAATATCGCACAATATCGCGGAAAAATAACGCGATATTTCGCAACATCGCAATATCGCACAATATCGCACATTATCGCGTAATTATAACGCGATATTTCGCAATATCGCGTTTTCGCGTTATCGCGTTATCGCATCGCGTTATCGCGTTATCGCATCGCAATATCGCATTATCGCATCGCAATATCGCGTTATCGCAATATCGCAATATCGCGTTTTCGCGTTATCGCATCGCAATATCGCGTTATCGCAATATCGCAATATCGCGTTTTCGCGTTATCGCATCGCATTATCGCGTTATCGCATCGCAATATCGCGTTATCGCATCGCAATATCGCCCAAAAATTTTCAAGGGCGATGGTCGATGGCCCCTCTCGGCCATCATACATATGGGCGTATATTCCGTTCGTGTTTTTAAAATCGTTTGAATGGAAGCTAGCTTTTTTAATCTAATGCCATTCAATTAAAATGAAGAACATTTTTCTAAAAATGCAAGAGAGCTAATGTACTAGTATGTATAATAATGTTATTTTTTTCAATTCCGCCTATCAGTTTCTGGCGATATCAATAGCAGAACGTACATGTACCAGTAGATTGAACTATTTCAACTGTATCAACCTTAAACAAATCCTTACTAATATTTGATTGCCACGAGAACAAATTGTTATTGTGTACGGGAAGAATTCAGTCAGGTATATATTAGTGATATTAGTCGATTGAATTCGGACCTAAAAACCATAAATCCCGGTGTAACAGATTGGCTGGGAATTTTGCGGCGACCTACATTTATATATTTCCTGGAAGGAGACGTGTTGACCCCAGTGAACGACTTGTTTGAATGTACTGAAAAACTGGATAGTACCGGGATCTACTATTGGCTTTAATATTGCCTGCGGCCCTGCAGGTTAGACGATATCATCGTTTTTTATGTAAAAAATGAGCTGGGCGTATCCCATGGAAAACAAATGTCCGCCTAAATATATCGAAATATGGACCATTGATGAGCGGTTCGATTCCGACGTAGAGTGTGCTAAAATATCCCCATGACATCAGCTTGGTAGCGGGTCATGCAAAAGAGGAACTTAGGTTTTCTTCTACCATGAGAAAAACCTAACCATGATAATCTTGAGAGTCTTTTGTGACCAATCATCACTGTCGGAAGTTCAAATCCGAGGCTTCATATTTTCTAATGGTGACGTTCTCATTTTGGTCCAATTATTTTTCTCATTTATATGAATGATTTCTCCTAATAACATCCCAACATTGTAAAAATAATTCTTTTTCAGATGACACTTAAGTTATTCTCGCTGATGAAGATCCGAAACTGTTGTTTGAGATTATGACATTGGAACTTAATGAAATATCCGGCTGCTTTTCAAGCAATAGAATATCACTGAACATTAAAAAGACAATTTATTGTATTAAAACCGTCTAAAAATTGTGAAATGCCAATGATTTATCTATTTCCGAAACCACTATCGAAGAGGTAGACCACTTTAAATGTCTTGGCGTAAATTTTAATGATAAATTAAACTGGCTCTTACATATTGAGGATATAACTAGCAAGGTTAGCAGGAAAATAGGAATAATTCGCCATATTAAGGATAATTTAAATATAAATCACTTTGTTTTCTGTAGTACTTACTTATATATCCATACTTATCATAATGCAATATCATCCTGGGAAATACCTACCGTACCCAACCCATAGTCAACCTCTGCTGCTGTTACAAAAAAATACCATAGGCTTAATCGCATTTTGGTCAAAATATGACAATACCGTGCCATTAGTCCAAAACATATATAAATATTGTCCATGGAACAATTGAACGACTACCCGGTTTTACTTTTCCTGGACAAATTTTTCATACAGGTCTAATTCCAAACACAACTTTTAGATCATATTTTTCGAAATTATCTTCTGTACAGACGTACCCAACTAGACAGGAAAGATCCAATCCTTATCGGGATTTTTACCTTTCTGATTTATCTTCTCACTGTAGGGGAGATTGGGGTACACTGGGACATTTTTCACCTTTTTGCAAAAATCTATGTTATTATTGTCATTTAGTGTAGCCTTCTATACTCTCGTTATAACTTATATTTAGTATGACATAGTCGTACAAAAATTCTGAAATATCTGTTATGCTTTTCTCCAGAATTTGTTTTTAAAAACGTAAAAAAACAAGTCCCAATTTGCCCCACTATGGGGTACATTGGGACACCCACTGGGGTGCGATGGGACAATAATCAAAATACATATTATATCAAGTATATACTAATATGTTTCATAGGAGCTGAGAAGATACAACAGCGAGGGTTAAGTTAGTTGCTATTTCAGACCCCTGTTTCACGTAAAATATTTCCCAGGGGTCAAATTTGAGGAAGAAATATTTTGTATGATTCTGATTCCAACGAAAGCAATTACTTTGCAAGTGTTAGAAAAACTCCTCAAATCTGATAGGTTTATAATCTAGGAAACAAAATAATGCATTTTGATACCATTTTAGGGTCAAAGTAAATTTCACCATTTGATTACTATTGTCCCAGTGTGCCCCAGCAAAAGTGTCCCAGTCCGCCCCAGGTGCATAGTATTTTCCGTTTTATGAAAAAAACAAATACAGACATCTGAGATAATAAATCGTATAATTTAAATTGTACCTTTGTCCAACCTTTCTCAGTAGTAACGAAACAGCCATGAAGTACTGCTGAAAACTTGGTAAAACAAAATATCATCCTTAGTCCTCAAAATTTACTTGGACTGCTCAAAAAAAATAATTTGCCCGTAAATTTTTACCAAAGATAGTTTTTATATGTAATCAATATAGGTGTTGTATGGGGGTGGTAGCTTTCCGCTGATAATATTGTAATGTGCTTCCTGTACTTAACAAAGGAGCTAGACGGCTTGTCCCACTGTGCCCCATGTCCCACTGTACCCCAATCTCCTCTACTAAAATAAATTGTCCTAAAATATGAAGAAAAATTACCCTATGAATTAAAATCTCCCATTTCTCTCATTATTCCAATCGAGGATAAAATCGTATTTTTCACTGGAACATAATTAGACATCTATTCTGTTTGTCGTCTGTGGAGGTTGGAAACTAAATTAGTAACTTTGTTATGTGAAATTGAATTCCTTTTTGGGATTTCATTCCGCCACAATTATATTTTGTATGACTAATTAATATTGAGGTGTATGGTGAAATAAAAATCAAATCAAATCATCAAACCTGTACGATATTACAGTGAAAGGGAGGTAAGTTGGGCTACGTATCAGCTTAGATAAATTTACATTAGGCGCAAATCAGGCATGGCTGGCAATATACGGAAAGAGTTTTGTCCCTTATACGGACAGAATGTCTTTTCTATCAAAAGAGCCGACCCGTATGTATGTATGTTTGTCTGTCACAGATAGCGTCCGCTGACACCCTTGTAAGCGGTTTAGAGCCACCAAACTCGGTACACATATACTACGGGACAATACCTATAAGGTGGTACCATATAAGCGTCAGATTCGACATTCAGTAGCTAGCTATTGTCCTTTTTTTGCCTAATAGGTTTTGAGCCACCAAAATTAGTGGATGGTACCATATAAGCATCAGATTCGACATTCAGTAGATAACCATTATCCAAAATTGATTTTCCCTATGTTCTGAGTATATAAATATGACTAACAATATCGAACCATTGGCTGGTTGGTGCCATGCTTTCCAGAGTTATCGTATTGTCTCTACAACTTGTATTATATTCAGAGAATCATTTGATGTGTATATTTGCTCAGTGGCTGGTTATACGCCATACCAAATATTATTTCTTCATTATAAAGCCAGTTGTGCACATTGCAACACCGAGAGAGAAGGTTGATCATCACAGGGACAATCCACGGTTGTAATACCTATGTGTCGTCATAGCACACTCGGTAGAGCATCGGCGCGATAAGCCGGGGTCGTGGGTTCGAATCCCGCTGACGACCAATTTATTCTTTCTCTCTCAAAAATCATTTCGTATGTATATATGCTCAGTGGCGGGATATATGCCATACCAAATATCATTTATTCATTATAAAGCCAGTTGCGCACATTGCAACACCGAGACAGTAGGTTGGTCATCACAGGAACAATCCTCGGGTGTAATACCTATGGGCCGTCATAGCTCAGTCGGTAGAGCATCGACGCGATAAGCCGGGGTCGTGGGTTCGAATCCGCTGACGATCAATTTCTCTCTCAAAAATAATTTCATATGTATATTCAGAGAACAAATTCATAATAAACAAATACATAGCCAGCATATGTGGGAGAAACACTTGTCTATTTACACATACCGGTTAGTTACCTTCTGACGACTAGTGTAAATAGTTTGTCTTGCGAATTATTTCCACCTTAGTTGAGATCGGATTGGTGGTGTCACAGCTCTGAAATATTTGCATCCAATCCCACTCAAGCCGGTACTAGGGGTCGTGTGGTCATTTCATTCAACACCCACAGTAAAAGCGTGGCCGGGATACAAATCATGAGATCACTTTTGGTTCTTGTGATGTTTTAGAAATATGCCGTCAATATATTTGTCTGTGAGGTCATGTGACTTCTTGTCAGTACTCCGGATCGTTTTCCACCACCCGTTTAGTATTGCGTTTAATCACAGTCGTCTGTCAAATGTCGATATCTACAATTTCCTTGAATAATATATTATTCAAATGGATTGTGTTCTCTCAGTATACTGCCCACGTAGGTTGACTTTAGTTCAGCTTCATTTAGTTCCGCGTTAACTGGTAACTCATATTCTGTTAACTCGTATGTTGATCTTAGTTGTTCTACTACAAACTGTATTTACTTAGTTTCCTGTAAGAAGTGTGGTCAACAGTATGTTGGCAAGACCACCCAAAGACTCCAGCTTAGGGTGAACGGTCACAGAAAATCCGTTAGGAAAAAGCAATTGCTTATAGGTAGGCATTTTTCTGGACCCGACCATGGCTGGGATAACTTTAGTATTCACATCATAGACGTCGTCTATCCATCTACTAAGGATTCCCCCTTTGGATTTGAGAGAAAAATCCGAGAGCGGGAATTATTCTGGATGCTAGAACTTCGGTCGGTGTTTCCGTTTGGTTTAAATGATAATGTCAGTGGGTTCGGCAATGCTACAAACCGCCGTTCAAATATATCCAACATTACCCAACTATTTAAACCCCATCAACGGAGAAAACGCAGCCATGGTTGGCGAAAGTTTAATAGTTCGATGATTCACGATCATATCACTTTAAATTACTTAGTGGGTTTAACTAACGCACCCAATAGTATACATAGCTTACGTACAGTTCTGTATGCGTTACCTCTGAGAGCTTTAAATCAAATAGCCAGAGATATACGGCAATCTGCGTCTTCAGGAAATATAATACCATCCAAAATCAGTAAAGTATGTCAAGATATAGCGTATTTTCGGTTGTATCGTCCAGTGAACATAATCGAAACATTTCAAGATCGGCTTTTCTTGAAACTCTTAGATCGTCTGGATATCATCAATTTACCTCAAATCATGAATGATTCAGAGGTACGCAACGCTGTACCAAACTATTTCAAGTTCACAGAACCTCCTTGCATTTCATATAAGTATACTAAATCTATAGCCACCAAAATATTCAATTACTCCAATGCTGTCAAGGAGTTTGACTGGAACTTGTTCACGTCAGGAGGCTATAGTTGTGATTGTGAATTGTCGAACTTTATCTATACACCATGGAAACATATTGTGACTGGTGACCTTGATGTGGTGAGTGATAAGGATCTGAAATTACTCCTGATGAAAGGACCTAAATATAGAGAGCCAAGAAGAATAAATCTGAAGGCGGACCAGAAGATAGTCCTGACTGCATTAGAACAGTACGTTATTGATTGGTCTAAGCGAGAAAAAGTTGAACCTACAGTACTCGCCGATTGGCTGGACCTCACCAAGAGCAAGGTCGTTGAAACAATCCGTCATTTGACAGAAGCACCCTTCCCCAAACAAAACAAGTACTGAGAAACCTCAATTCGCAAGAAGTTCTAGCAAATCTTCAGAGTAAATTCGTCATAGTCCCAGCAGACAAAGCTCCGAATAATATAATATTTATATGTAAATATTACTATTACCAGGTGCTGGTTAAAGAATTGAGTGTAGACATATCTTCATCAAATACATCTACTTACTCCCAAACTGCATTTACTCTGGAAGATTTATTTAACAATCACAAAAAGTTTCTCAGGGAAAGAGGTATTTGTCTTCCAACCAATCATAACGACATACCAAAAATATACTGGACTCCAAAATGCATAAATCACCATACAAAGCTAGATTCATAGCTGGTTCTAGAAGCTGCACCACCAAGCTTCTTTCAATCCTATTGACGAGGGCCCTTCAGGAGGTAAAAGCATTTTGGGAAAGGTATTGCGCCACTATTTCTAAGAACTCTGGCGTTGAATGTATGTGGATATTGAAAACTCAAAATGTCTTACGGAAGAGCTTGATGCTAAAGGTCACATACCGTACAGACATGTATCCACATGGGATTTCTCGACTCTCTATACTACAATCCTCATCAGGACCTTATTGACCGTCTAAGTTCATTAATAGTATCTGTGTTCAAGAAAACTGATCGTAGATATATTAATGTCGGAAGCCATAAAGCATTCTTTAGCTCTACTACATACAAGAGATATCATTCATAGGATGTTTCTTTGTTTATAGAGTTGCTTGAATTTCTCATTAATAATATCTATGTGAAATTTGGCAACACAATATATCACCAGCATATAGGTATTCCAATGGGTACTAATTGTGCACCCCTGTTGGCTGACCTGTATCTATTCTCTTATGAATATGACTATATGCTGGCGCTTTCAAAAACCGATCCACTCAAAGCCCGTTCCTTCTCATTCACCAAACGCTATATAGACGATCTTCTCGCTGTGGATAATCGCTATATAAATGACGCAGTGAAGGATATATATCCACCTTCACTGGATTTGAAGGAAACTACAGATAGCCCCTACAGGCACATCTTATTTAGATCTCTATCTCTATAAAAATGAAGCGGGCATTCTCTCTCGTCGACTTTATGACAAAGAGATGATTACAATTTCGACATCGTAAACTATCCCTTTCTGGATAGTAATATTCCAGTGGGACCTGCATATGGCGTATACATATCTCGCTTAGTAGCATTTGCTAGATCCTGTGTTAAATGTGATGATTTTAATCAACGTCACAAAACGTTGTTGCAGAAACTTATAAAACAAGGCTATTCCACCAAGCGCCTCCACTCAAAGTTTCTCAAATTTGGCGATACATATCGCATGCTGATAGCAAAATACGAACGTAGCGTGCAAGATCTATGGCGCTACGTTTCGTAACGTGTCTAATTCCGCTTAACCCGGGGCTAGGGGCCGTATGAGTCCATGTACTTCAAGATCCTCATGGTACTCATATGAACAGTCACAATCAAAGCGTGACTGAGGTACATCATTTTTAGATGA
Organism: Hanleya hanleyi; assembly: GCA_036873755.1. Taxonomy (NCBI): domain Eukaryota; kingdom Metazoa; phylum Mollusca; class Polyplacophora; order Lepidopleurida; family Hanleyidae; genus Hanleya; species Hanleya hanleyi. The sequence continues at coordinate 125,906 of JAVTVY010036477.1, forward strand.
CGACTCTATAACGAATATTATGGATTAAGAGTACTGATCAGCGATACGGATTTGATATTTTGGAACATCATGATGTCTTGCCGGCATCATTGAAAACTGTTGACCGCTTCTCTCTTGCAGGGAACAAGCCTATGTTTATATATACTTTTGTCTTTTTGAATTTGGTGCTAATACTGTTATATGGAAATGGAATAGGTCTTTGGATTATGGACGCGGATATTCTCTAATGGACGACGGCTGGATTATGAATGACGGACTAGACGCTTGTAATTCAGTTGCTTTGCCCTTCGATGTTTTGATGTCTTCACCTGAAAGTACTGGCCTGTAATTCTGCGAAAAAAACTCTCATGCTTGAATACAAGCATTTAGCCCGTCATTCAATATACATCCGTCGTCCAGTTTCATCTAGTTTCTTGCAAGAGAGAAGCGGTCAACAGTTTTCAATGATGCCGGCAAGACATCATGATGTTCCAACAATATCAAATCCGTATCACTGGTCAATATTCTTAATCCATATTTTTGTTGTAAAGTCGTTATCTAGAGATTGATGTACTTCGTCGTGATATATCATCAACAAACCACCAGTTCTCATTCACATGCACAGTATTCAGGATATTCAATACTGGTATACACCAATTAACTCAGTGACATAACGCTGAAGACACACATAGGTCGTCATCATCCTCTCATTTATCCCTCATATTTTCAAACGTTCAACAATATCCACTTGCAGGTAATCAGTATACAGACTTCTCTAGGTTCTTTACGATCATGTTAGTTCAAGCATATACAACATTCACCTAATTACACATAGCTCGTGTACATATATATGTCTTCGCCCTCTATTTTCAACATCGCCTAGTTTTTCAGACTCGTATGACGAGGTCTCTGTATTGTTTTACAAGATACTACGACATAGCATCCAGTAATATCCAATAAACAGCATCCAGCAATATCCAATAAACAGCATCCAGTAATATCCAATAAACAGCATCCAGCAATATCCAATAAACAGCATCCAGCAATATCCAATAAGCAGCATCCAGTAATATCCAGTAAATGTATTTTAGACTGATTGTTTGAATGTATAGCCTTGTGGTGTTACTCTTTGATGTCATGACTCTCCTTCATTTTTCCCCACCTCTTGCATATCGCTCCAATTCAATCGACAATACTGGTTCATTAAGAATTCCCAGATATTAATCATAAGACACATATATTTATCGCGATCAAAATATTCATATATCATTAATGAGACGATAGAGTTTCTCTATGTATATATTAGGGCTTTTTATTTTTCTTCTCTTTAAAATATAACTCTGTCCACCATTTTCCAAATTTCTCAATCTTGCACTCTCGTTGCTGAATGAAGCAGTACCATTCAGAGTGGATAATAACATCAATGACACTTTTAATGGTTATTTTAAAAATATTATCTATTTCCATTACAGGATTGCCGAAATGATTGTTACCATAGTTGAAGATGAAATCCTCTGTAACTGGCTCTCTTACGTGGATAAGATGAAGACAGAACCTGAATGTATGCAATCGGCCTTCTCAAAGAAAGTCAACGCTGAGGAAAAGTGCTTCAAACCGGAAGATCTACCAGCCGATGTTGGATTCCCTTGGCACATATTGCCGTCACCTACATCTTGGTGGCTGCTCCGTCCGAACGCCTTTACAGCTAAAACGACATATTATTAAGATAAATGGCATTTGTTCGGTTCGCATAATAAGCTAAACAAGAAATTCTCGCATTCAAGAAACATATTCAATCGAATTACAACGATAGTTACATTACATGATAGTGGTAAGCTCATGCTGAATCCATATGCCATTTCTGCGAAATAAATCGGTGAACTCAATCAACCATCTAACAGGAATTGTATGGGGGAGACAAGTCTACTGGGGCTTACATGCCGTTAAATCTTTTCAATGTGTCGTTTTCCTTTATCTTGTATCAAAATCACATAATACTCGAGCCACGCAATCATCCTGTACGTCTGTTGCTGTAAGGCTTCATCTCTGGAGAAATATCACTTCCAATTAGGCATCATTTTCTTATCGTGTAAATCATTCTGTCGAGAGCAGGATAAATATTTGTATGGTTTCTTCGCCTTTGTAGTCCGCTTTGGAAGGACCTTGAAGTTGCTGGTCCATCAGATTTTTCGATGAAAATCAGAGTGAGTGAGTGAGTGAGTGAGTGAGTAGGATTTAACGAGGCTTTCAACTATATTTCAGTCATATCGCGACGAACCAACTAGGAACCACCTAGCCAAATTGCGTCCTGCTGTTTCAAAGAAACAAACAGTTCAAGCAACATGGAACCAGACACCCACCATCCTCCCTATAAAACACCGAGGACAGCACACATGGTGCAATAAAGACAGATGCAATTACAGAGCTAGATATAACATTATTTATTTCCTGGTGTCTTTCAGCTGAATGCATTGAAGCAACAGGAACCTGTGCCCACCGGGCACCCACTAACCATCAGCAATGTAAATCAAGAACATCTAGCACGTGTAGATTCACTATTAAAAATGAGACCTATTAGTTATATGTAGTCCTATTAAAAATTACTCTCTTGCGCAATATTTGAAATTGTTCTGTAGCTTGATCATTTACAGTAGAAATACCTATTAATCGATCGGTGTGCCGATTCAGAAAGCCGAAAGCGGTCGTCAGTTATTTCAATTATTAGAAAGAACCCCCAAAATGTCCTGGTCCCCAGTGGTGTTCCATGCCTTTTCCATTTCTGTTTTATTTAGGTCACACAGTGATCAAACAACTATACTGACAATGTTCCACGGCGAGATCTGTGGCTTTATCGGCCGATCAGTTAATATTTCTGAACGCCAGTGGGTGTTGGAATGCCCTTTTTGATTCCTCATATTCCCTCTCTCCTTGGATTCCTCTCTAAAATTATCCTGTACCCATTTCGATGACGGCCGATGGACTACGTGTGTACATGTACGTTTTATGTTCTCCTCCACCTCAGGGCGATCAGTTTGTTATTTGGCTTTGTTCTGAGTCACATTTCTCAATGCCATATATTTCCTGACAAAGTTTCATTGCCTTTTGACCAACAGAAATCCGACCAAAAATAAGTGTCCGATGCCATTTTAAATCTTTTTTTCGCATCTCACGTTTCAGCCTCATATGAACATATTATCCAACAAAATTTCCCGGAAGCTCTGCTTGCCCTATAAGTTAAGATATCCCTTAAATACTTTAGTAATGCTATATAATGCAATAACTATACCAAATTAGCGTGATGTCATGTGGGGTAATACTGATGCTTCGGTAATCAACAGATTAGAAAAACTAAAACAGCTGCCAACGAGCAACGAGCCCCACCTCGAAGACCGATCTTTTTAAAGAATTACATTGGATTTCTCTAAAGCAGAAACTGTCCGTATGTTCAAAATTGCCTTGGATTATCCTCCGATTGTCATACATGTTTAATCCAAAATGTTCCTACCAGAACAAGGGTGGGCGGGCCTGCGTGGTGATTTAGTTTTGCGATGTAAACTTTTCATGAACGTTTCCATTATTCAGTTGTTAAATTATCGAATTCGTTTCCATAACAAATTAATGACTGCGATAGCATAACAAAATGGAAACGGCGACTATTGAAATCAGTTATTTAACAGTCTTACTGTGATTTTAGTAACTGTGTCTGCTTGTTTGTTTTCCCGACCCGTATGGATTTCGTGTAAATGTCATTGGTTTCCCTGTTGGTAACAAAAAATGAAAAAGAGGCTAAAATTGGCATCATTTGGGGTCGGATTTCTTCTGGGCAAAAGGCAGTGAAACCTTGTCAGGAAATATATGGCATTGAGAAATGTGACTTAGAACAAAACCAATGAAAAAACGTATCGCCTTCAGGGGGAGGAGAACATAAAACGTACATGTACACACGTAGTCGATCGGTCGTCATCGAAATGGGCATATGATAATTTTAAAGGGAGATCCAAGGAGAGAGGGAATATGAGGAATCAAAAGGGGCATTTCAACACCCACTGGGGTCCAGAAATATTAACTGACCGGCCGATAAAGCCACAGATCTGGTCGTGGAACATAATTGTCGGCATAGTTGTTTGATCACTTGGGTGACCTAAATGAAACAGAAATTGAAAAGGCATGAAACACCCAATGGGGACCAGGACATGTTTGAGGGGGTTTCTTGCAGACATAATTGAAAACTGACGACCGATTTCGGCTTTCTGAATCGGCACACCGATACATTAATAGGTATTTTCATTGTAAATGATCAAGCTGCAGAATAATGTCAAACATTACGAAAATATAACGAAATTTTCAATAGGAGTACATATAACTAATATTCTCATTGTTAATAGTGAAGCTACACATTCTAGATGGTTCTGAGTTTCGTCGCTTGTGGTTGGTGGGTGCCGCTGTGCTCGGGTTTTGTTGCTTCAATGCATTTTGCTGAGAAGCAACAGGAAATAAATAATTTGGTGTCTAGCACTGTAGTTGCACCAGCGTAAGCGTCATGTTTGTGTCTTGTGTTCTGTCCTCAGTGCTTTATGGGTTTGATGGTGGTTGTCTGGTTCCATGTGGCTTCAAAGATTTGCTTCTTTGAAGCAACAGGAGCGCGACTTGGCCGGGTGGTACAGGTTGATTCGTCGCAATATGACTGAAATGTTGTTGAAAGCTTCGTTAAATCCTGCTCACTCACTCACTTTTAATAGAAAAATCTGATAGAACAGCAACTGTGGAGTCCTTCCAAAGCGGACTACAAAGGCGAAGAAACCATACAAATATATATCCTGGGTCCGTGTAACCTTGCACAGTTCAATTTTCGTTTTTCGTTTTTGGTTTCTCAAAATCAAAAATTGAAATTTGACCGTCAATTTTCAATTTTCGTTTTTTGTTTTTGTGATCTTAAAATCAAAAATTGAAATCTGACCGTCAATTTTCAATTTTTGATTTTGAGAAACCAAAAACAAAAAACGAAAATTGAATTGTGCAAGGTTACACGGACCATCCTGCTCTCGACAGAATGATTTGCACGATAAGAAAATGATGCCTAATTAGAAGTGATATTCCTTCAGAGATGAATCCTTACAACAACAAACGTACGGTATGATTGCGTGTCTCGAGTATTATGTGATTTTGATACGAGATAACGAAAATTAAACCTTGAACAGATTTAACGGCATATAAGAACCGGTTGACCTGTCACTTTCAGACAGTTCCTGTTAGATGGTTGGTTGCGTTCACCAATTTATTTCAAGGAAATGCCATATGTCTTAAGCATGAACTTACCACAATGATGTAATGTCACTATCCACGTAATAAGACCGAATATGTTTCTTGAGTCGTGTGCGTTTATCTTATTATGCGAACCGAAAAAAATACCATTTATCTTGATATTATGTCGTTTTAGCTGTAAAAGGTTTCAGAGGGAATAGCCACAGGGGTGTAGATGACGGCAATATGTGCCAAGGGAAGCCAAACATCGGCTGGTAGATATTCCGGTTTGAAGCACTGTTCCACAGCGATGACTTTCTTTGAGAAGGCGGATTGCATACATTTCTCTCTTCTTAAAATCGATGTATTAGAGAGCCAGTAACAGAGGATGTCATCTTGGCGTATGGTAACAATATTTCAGGAAGATATTTTGACTATCGTTTAGGCAATCCTGTAATGGGAATAGATCATATTTTCTCAAGTTAACACTGAAAGTGCCATTGATGTTATTATCCACTCTGAATGGAATTGATTCATTCAGCAGCGAGAGTGCAAGATTGAGAAATTGGAGAATGGTTATATTTTTAAAAGAAAAAAAACCCCTAAAATATGCATAGCAAAGCTCTATCGTCTCATTTCAGTGATATATAAATATATATCATTTCGATAAATAAATAAGTGAGAATACAGACTATGGTATTATATTATTAGATGTAAGCAAAATATTCAAATAACTATTAAATGTGCATAGATATGAATGAGATCATTGCGCATGCACACATTGGCAGAAGACACAGGTCTAAGAAAATAATAATAAGCTGAGAAGGCTGTCCGCTTAAAATTCCTACATTGACTGTATTTGCCAGTTTAGCTTAATGTCGTAGCCTTGAACTTACAAAAATAAAAGACAGAGCAATGATCTTCAATTTAAAAAAAATATCTGCCCGATCGATCAGCCGCCAGGAATTGTACCTCTGTGTTACACGATATAATAACTTCTTTTCTTTTTCTTATATACATTCTTTTTGAAAAGCCAAACATTCGTGTACAGATAAGGGTATATACATTTACGACGAGAATCCCACGGGTGCTGTTTTAAATGATTAAAGTGCGAAATATGCATACCACTAGTCATCCTATTCTGATTATCAACAGTTCAGGTAGCGTAGAAACTTTCTCAGTTCCAGAGCAAACTTTAACGAGATCGCATATCCATGAAAATAACATAGAAATTCACTTGGGAAAAATAATACAGGACATAACGATAGGAATGTCATGATGTCTTGTCGGTATCATTGGAAACGGTTGAGCTCTTCTCTTTTTTACCAGGCTTTATATGTATACATTTGTGTTTCTACCTGCTTGGATTTAAGTACTAATAGTATCATGAATACAAGCTTTGGATTATGGAAGCAGAAATTCTTAATGATCGAGGGATGGCGATTGAATGTCAGACCTGATGCGTTCTTTTATTTTATTTTTTATTTATTTATTTATTTTTTTTTTTTTTAATCTGGACATCTCGTACCAGTCTGCACTAATGAGTTACTATGCATCAATACACGTCAATAAATTCGTTTAGAAAAAAACATGTGTATGTATATAAATTCTCTCGCAAACACCACCGATTTATGTCAACGGTGTGGTACCTTTCGGGCACTATTTTGATATGATTTAAGCAGGTAGTATACTGATGACTATTTAGATAAACTAATATGTATCTAGTGAAAAGTTCAATTATAGTTTTGGTGAGTACTGCTCTCGCGTCAAAATGTCTGAGTATCCGCTAAACTTATGTATACGAGCGGAGGCGAGAATCCGTTTGTCAGATTCGAAGTCCTCTGAGGGATATCCCTTCAATTCAATGTTGTTTACCTAAATTTCGAGCTTTATGATTTATTCATCGCCTATAGTCTCGAAATAGAAGCATTTGATTTTAGATTAATGTTTATTGAAACTCCCTTGACAATCGCATTCCATCGCACATGGTTTCGATGATGTGAACCACCTGGGTATAAGCTGCTACATAAGAATATCTCAAAAGATTCAGACTAAATTAAACGGGTTCAATCCAATACAAGCAATACATTCCGTTTTTCAAGAACAGGACATGCATTTTGCAGTGGTCTGGTTGGCGAAAGTTTACGTAACGTCTGGTCCAAAGACCATCGTTCCTCCCATAAATTAATTAGCCTTCTGGACGACAACACCTTAAACAATATCGATTCTTGCTGGGGTTCCATTCGGTGAAAGACAATCTGTTCTCCTCAATTATTCGCAGTCTAGGCTCGAATGATTACATGCGTTAATTCAGTCCCTGCAATACAAGCGCCGAGTCGGTCATTCAAACTTCAGCCATCGCCCATTAAAGAATATCCGCGTCCATCATCCAAATTACAAGCGTCTAGTCCGTCATTCGTAATCCAGCCGTCGTCCATTAGAGAATATCCGCGTCATAATCCAAATTACAACACATATAAGGGAAGTGGGAAGAGGTGCCGACATACTGACTGCGTCACATGACTTCGCAGAATAGACTTCTGGTTAACATATTCTAAAGCACATACCAAGAATCTAACGATTCGTGATATGTGTTGTATCTCAGGTACGCTTTTATTGTACCTGTTCATGTGGCAACTTGGATGATATGACCACACGGCCCCTAGCACCGGCATAAGCGGTATTAGATACAAATCTAGAGAGCTATGATGGAAATGCTCTGACAACTCTGACAACTCCATTTTCCATATAACAGTATTAGCACCAAATTCAAAAAGACAATCATAGTATACATAAACATAGGCTTGTTTTCTGCAGGAGAGAAGCGGTCAACAGTTTTCAATGATGCCGGCAAGACATCGATGTTCCAAAAATATCAAATCCGTATCGCTGATCAGTATTCTTAATCCATAATATTCGTTGTAAAGTCGTCATCTAAAGAATGATGTATCTCAGTCACGCTTTGATTGTGACTGTTCATATGAGTACCATGAGGTTTTTGAAGTACATGGGTTCATACGGCCCCTATCCCCGGGTTAAGCGGAATTAGACACAAGTTCCGAAACGTAGCGCCATAGATCTTGCACGCTACGTTCGTATTTTGCTATCAGCATGCGATATGTATCGCCAAATTTGAGAAACTTTGAGTGTAGGCGCTTGGTGGAATAGCCCTGTTTTTTAAGTTTCTGCACCAATGTTTTGTGACGTTGATTAAGATCGTCACATTTAACACAGGATCTAGCAAATGCTACTAAGCGAGATATGTATACGCCATATGCAGGTCCCACTGGAATATTACTGTCCAGAAAGGGATAGTTCACGATGTCGAAATTGTAATCATCTCTTTTGTCATCAAGTCGACGAGAGAGAATGCCCGCTTCATTTTTATAGAGATATAGATCTAAATATGATGTGCCTGTAGAACTATCTGTAGTTTCCTTCAAATCCAGTGAAGGTGGATATATATCCTTAACTGCGTCATTTATATAGCGATTATCCACAGCGAGAAGATGATCGTCTATATAGCGTTTGGTGAATGAGAAGGAACGGGCTTTGAATGGATCGGTTTTTGAAAGCGCCTGCATATAGTCATATTCATAAGAGAACAGCTAGATACAGGTCAGCCAACAGGGGTGCACAATTAGTACCCATTGAAATACCTATATGCTGCTGATATATTGTGTTGCCAAATTTCACATAGATATTTTTAATGAGAAATTCAAGCAACTCCATAAACAAAGAAACATCCCATGAATGATATCTCTTGTATGTAGTAGAGCTAAAGAACGTTTTATGGCTTCTGACATTAATATATCTACGATCAGTTTTCTTGAACATAGATACTATTAATGAACTTAGACGGTCAATAAGGTCCTGATGAGGGATTGTAGTATAGAGAGTCGAGAAATCCCATCTGGATACATATCTGTACGGTATGTGACCTTTAGCATCAAGTTCTTCCATAAGACATTTTGAGTTTTTCAATATCCACATACATTCAACGCGAGAGTTCTTAGAAATAATGGCGCAATACCTTTCCCAAAATTATTTTACCTCCTGAAGGGCCCTCGTCAATAGGGTTGAAAGAAGCTTGGTGGTGTAGCTTCTAGATCCAGCTATGAATCTAGCTTTGTATGGTGATTTATGCATTTTGGGAGTCCAGTATAGTTTTGGTATGTCGTTATGATTGGTTTGAAGACAAATACCTCTTTCCCTGAGAAACTTTTTGTGATTGTTAAATAAATCTTCCAGAGTAAATGCAGTTTGGGAGTAAGTAGACGTATTTGATGAAGATATGTCTACACTCAATTCTTAACCAGCACCTGGTAATAGTAATATTTACATATGAATATTATATTATTCGGAGCTTTGTCTGCTGGGACTATGACGAATTTACTCTGGAGATCTGCTAGAACTTCTTGCGAATTGAGGTTTCTCAGTACTTGTCTTGCTTGGGGAAGAGTACTTCTGTCAATATGGCGGATTGTTTCAACGACCTTGCTCTTGGTTAGGTCCAGCCAATCAGCGAGTACTGTAGGTTCAACTTTTCTCGCTTAGACCAATCAATAACGTACTGTTCTAATGCAGACAGGACTATCTTCTGGTCGGCCTTCAGATTTATTCTTCTTGGCTCTCTATATTTAGATCCTTTCATCAGGAGTAATTTCAGATCCTTATCACTCACCACATCAAGGTCACCAGTCACAATATGTTTGCATGGTGTATAGATAAAGTTCGACGATTCACAATCACAACTATAGCCTCCTGACGTGTATAAGTTTCAGTCAAACCCCTGGACAGCATTGGAGTAATATCGACCTAATCCATATAACGGCATCAGCACCAAATTCAAAAATTAAGAAAAACAATCAAGGTAAGCATAAATTTCGGCTAGCTTCCTGCAAGAGAGAAGCGATCAGCAGTTTTCATTGATGACTGAAAGACATCATGGTGTTCCAAAAATAGAGCCAGGATCGGGGTTTTTTCCAGATCTCATTGTACACCTCCAGCGTCATAACATTTATTGCAACAGTTTCGTTTTGATTTTTCAGCTTCTTTAAGTAAGCTTTCCACTGGAGCTTCATCGATAAATTACGAAACAACCATTGATCTTATTCAAAATGCACACTCGCCAAGCAAATATTCACCGCATTGCTAATCAAGTTGAACGATTCGATACGAATTAAATTTCAAATTTCTAAAAGGTCACTTGAAGCTGAATTGTGTCCCATCATCTGTGGAAGAGGGACACTGGGTCACAGATCAGGCAAAACTGGGCCCAAGATGATGAGCTTTGATGTGAAACATTTTTTTTATAATTGTGCATTCACAAGGTTTAGATAAATGACCCAAATAATAAAAAGATTCCTTCGTAAAATGACATCTTGTCCCTGTCATATTCATTTTATCTCTGATTATTAACTTTATATTCCAAAACGATTAAAACGGAAACTTTGGTGCAGTCGGCCTTGATTGCGACAAGTATATTCATCATTATGCTCAGCATCTGATAACAAGCTGTAAAGGCAAGTCATTTGACCTCAACATATCAATTTAATTAATAATGATTAATGCTTGATGATATAAACCGACTGCAATCTTCAAGTGTCAATACTAACCTTCTGTCCTTAATTACGGTCTACCATCCGCTGACTGCGACTGACTGTAACCAACCAGACTTATACGTAGCTTCAAAACGTAGCTGATTGGGTGCTCAATATCGAGCTATGAACGTGTGAAGAATTAAACGAATAGCTCAATTATTTACTAAAAGGTATGAATGATGTGAATTATGCTTCTAGTATGCTTTTTCATACCCCCCCCCCCCCCGACACATAGTGTAGGGGGCGTATACTGGTTTCAGCTTGTCCGTCCGTTCGTCTGTCCGTCCGTCCGTCCGTCCGTCCGTAACATTTCGTTTCCGGAGCATAACTTGGCAACTGCTACTTGGATTTCTCTCAAATTTGGTATGCAGCTACCATACCATGAGACCTCGCTTGGGATTGCGTTTGGCGCATGTGCGTCTACAGGTGGCGCCACCTAGGGTCAAAAGTTTCTCATGTCGGTCCGTAACATTTCGTTTCCGGAGCATAACTTAACAGCTAATTGGATTTTTCTCAAATTTTGTATTTAGCTACCTTACCATGAGACCTCGCTTGGGATTGCGTTTGGCGCATGTACGTCTACAGGTGGCGCCACTTAGGGTCAAAAGTTTCTCATGTCGGTCCGTAACATTTCGTTTCCGGAGCATAACTTGACAACATCTAATTGGATTTTTCTCAAATTTTGTATTTAGCTACCATGAGACCTCGCTTGGGATTGCATTTGGCGCATGTGCGTCTACAGGTGGCGCCACCTAGGGTCAAAACTTTCTCTTGTCGGTCCGTAACATTTCGTTTCCGGAGCATAACTTGACAACCGCTACTTGGATTCCTCTTAAATTTGGTATGCAGCTGCCATACCATAAGACCTCGCTTGGGATTGCGTTTGGCGCATGTTCGTCTACAGGTGGCGCCACCTAGGGTCAAAACTTCCTCTTGTCGGTCCGTAACATTTCGTTTCCGGAGCATAACTTGACAACAGCTAATTGGATTCCCCTCAAATTTGGTATGTATCTATCCTACCATGAGACCTCGCTTGGGATTGCGTTTCGCGCATGTACGTCTACAGGTGGTGCCACCTATGGGCAGAATTTTCTCAGTTGGTCCGTAACATTCCATTTCTGGAGCATAACTTGACAACCGCTGATTAGATTCTTCTCAAATTTTGTATGTAGCTGCCATACCATGAGACCTAGCTCGGGATGGCGCATATGCGTCTACATGTAGTAAGTTTAATATTTCGCTTCCCATTTACTTCCTTTTCCTCTTCAATGTGGTTATCCAGATGACAGTAATTCGCCTATCTGTTGCAACGGCCCATTTCAAGTCTACACGGTACAGGGAGTACTGTTCTAGTGGTAACAACAGTTAGGTAAAACACTATGCCTGCATAACCCCATTCTCAACAATCATTATTAACATCAATTTTCAGAACAATCCATTAAACTCATCTGAGTATCGTCACGACACATGCATAGACAATCCGTTAACCGCGATCGCGACCGAGCGAGGTTTCATTGTCAACTAGTTACATACCGTGCCGCCACCCAACGCATTCTGAATGAACTTACCCGTAAACTACTATAACATGTATACTTATATTCCACTACAAATACTCGTCAATTTCTATCAAATGTGCATCCGGGGGGTATCTTGTAAGCATGCTTACTGATCATTTCCACCGCCACAATCCCATTCAGCTTACTCGTGAAACGTTAACCACCACCATGTATCTATGCCTTACGGGGGGTATCTTGTAAGCAGCCTTACTGATCATTTTGATCAAATGTGTGCATCCCTCAGACTATGCTCTAGTTCTTCTTGAAATCAGCGGAAGGCCGTTACGCTGGGGACGGGGGGGGGGGTCAAGTCTGATAATATGAGAGGGACAAGCTCAGGCCAAGCTAAAACGATGGTAGAGATTTAGATGTGTATTCGACTTCCACGAAACGCTCCATGGCAAGCGTGATCCGCGTGTCTGGCCTTAGACGTGTAATCCCCAGATGTTTTGCATGAAGTATAGTAGAAATATGTTCAAAATAAACCAGGATAAAACGTTTCCGGTATGATGTGTTGTGAAGAGAGTTTGATGTTCGCTTTGGAAAAAAATCATACGGTATATATTAAAGAAGCAGTTGCTTTGCGGTTATTATTGCTGTTCTATGGGGATTTCCAGCTGCTATAGTTGCGTAACTCCAGCAGATAACCCACTCTGTACTAAAGCTACTGATCTACCACGCAAGAGTGAATTATATCGTATCACTTTGTTCTTCTGTGATTAGCGAAGTTGTTTTCAATGCATTACCCACGTGATCAGTCTGGGAAGGTACTTTAGGTCACCAACCTAAGGGATCGTTTCCATTAATCGTTTTTTCTTCAGTCGCGATTTTTCTTCAATTTTCTCGATTGAAAAACGATCAGTCGCGAATCAGTCGCGAGGATATCGAGAAAAAAAATGAGAAAAAACGATTGAACCTTTTCTGGAAAAAACCATTCTCTCGCGATATCGTTTTTGAATCGTTTACCCATGCGCGATCCGTTCTTGATCGCGAATCTTCAATCGCGAGAGAATCGTTTTTTTCAAGGCGCGAGAGAATCGTGAGGCGGAGTGATATTTGACACATAGGCCGTGTTGCCGTCGTACGCCGCTCTATCCGCGAACTGGGAACTACATGTAATGTTGATTGCGGATTTGTCGATGGAAAAACCTATATTACTATACTATACTGTATAAATGCGTAAGATAACCGAATAATATATATGATTCACGATCTATAGTCTCCTACAAGCCGAAGTAGGGCGTATGCTGGAAATATCTATACATATATCTGTACCATGCTTCCTGTGACGTTCGCGCTTAGATTTACTCTGGCGAAGCGTAAATGACAAAATTACATGTTTATTCAATAATCGTGTGAGTCGCAATGTATTAATGTTCAGTCATTCCCTTCATACTTTCGATAATTTCCTCATATATTCATGCAACCTGGTATAAACAATACAGGATGATAGTCACAATATCTTGTTTTGTAAATACCGGGTACAGGTCATAAGTGGATTTGAGTTCGTCGTTGATTGCATTATCAGAATGATTACGGCACAGGCTTGATAGAGGTGTGAATGGGCGCATGGCGATAACCCAGAACAGCTTAGCCCTTCAGCCGAGAATTTCTAGGTTAATTAAGGTGAAAAATTGTGTAATTAAATATGTATATTTTGTTATAGTAAAACATACATTAGGAAAGGGTATCCATTCATGTTTTGGTACAGTTTTTAAACTATTGAGATGTGAATAAGTTCAAAAAATCACCATCAAGTTAATTTTATTTATTATAAGAATATTCGCGGCAGTGATTTCATATTTATATCAAATACATATCACAATGGTGATTGAATCGCAGATAACGGTTGGATTCGCATATGTACAATACTTTTTATTTTATATTTTGATGAATGAACTATGAATGATTCCAAAGGGAAGCTCAAGCCAAAAACCAACTGAATATTATATAATTTCATCTCTTACTGGATTAACCAGTTGTGAAAATTTTTACAAATAGCCCGCGCTATATATTAATAATTAAGTGCTTTCGAAGACTCAAAGGCCCCGTATGACAATGTTATATTCAATACAGCGCCATCCATCTACACAAGGAAAATGGTGATCGTAGGACAAAAAACCACGCGTACAGCGAAAATCTGACGAATCAACTCAAAATTTCAGCCCGCACAGATGCCAAAAACGTTCACGAAAATTACTACACAAGAAATCTGGAATAATACCAGCTTTAAAACACAGAAATACCCAAAATAATAGACGAAATTGCAAGTGCAAATGACCCAATCTGACCATATCCGAGCCTGTGTCCCGTACAAAATATATGTAAATATGAAGTTATAATTATATGCATAACCAATTATTCCTATGTATATGTATAGATATTTTTTTCAATTTCTTTCGATATCCCCATCGTATCTATATAACCGCCAACTGTACAGAAACACGCTATAGTTTTACACTAGGTAAAGAATGGAAAAGGAAGAAGAAACAATGATCGAACTTTATATATTCTGACTGAAGTGTTAGAAACTCGAACGTGTATGCGGGTCAGTCAGGCTGAACCAATGGCGTACTACTTTCGGCTATAATCCTCAATCGGTTTTTTTCAATCGTTTATATTTTCTCGATTAAAAAGCGATTGAATCGCGATATCGCTTTTTTTTCGCGAGAATTTTCTCGATTGAAAAACGATTGCCAACAGAAAAAAAAACGATTCGAACAGCGATCGCGAATGAATCGTTTATTTTGAAGAAAAAAACCCATTCCCTCGCGCCTTGGAAAATCGCGACTTCGAGAAAATTTGACGAAATAAACGATTCATTCGCGAACGATAATTGGAAACGGTGCCTAAAAAAAACAGCTCACCGGTTCGGCGATGATTGTCTTCAAGAGCCATGTTCAATCAATCCTACCTGCTATTAATCTTCTGATGTGGTAGACTTGAATTGTGAAACTGGACTGAATATTCCCTGGCACCATGCAATCTCTCGTAACACCATACTACCTATTTATTTGTGTTCATTTGTAAATTGAATACAGACCATGTGATATCATACAGTTAATATACAAGAAAACCTTTACTTTTACTCATACTGACCAATTCTGAATATTGGTTAATGTTTAAACTCACTGAATCAATAATCATTAGAATGTAATTATATTCATATCGTCTTTGCGGGGGGGGGGGAGGGGGAGGGGGGGGGCATTTTATTTCTATCAGTAAGTCTGATATGGCCCCTATTGGTTGTCATCGGTTGAAATGAAAACAAAAAACAACAAATGCTGACATTACGTTACTCTGTCAATAGTGCGGAGTGGTCGGAAATGAATTTAAACAAATTGGACAATATTTAAGGGGGATATAAATCTTTAATTACATATACACCCGTCTTTCAGAGGGTTCATTTTTTGTTCAATTGACACGTGAATATTACCTCCAAGTGACATCATACAACTGACATACAAAAAACACATGTGATAATAATAAACACAACGCAGAATGCTGAACTGTATATGATAATGTTTAGAAAGATTGGAATATTTCATGAGTGAATTACGGCCATTGAAGTAAACGAACCCCCTTCACTGAAAAGGAATATTTTTTCCAAGTTGATATTTGGGATACGGCCCCTGAATGATGTCCTAGATTGAGATATAAACCATGTGTTGATTGTTTGTAACTCTGGCATCTATAATAAATACAATATAATAAATTTCAGATGCTTACGGTTATTAATAAGAAAGATATGTCAAATTATTCACACATACCCCCTTTTTCAATTGGGTGATTTTTTTTCAAATAACATTTGAGTTTTACACCCCAATTGTATCATAGGATTCGAATACAACTACGGCCGTAGGTATAAAAAACTGCGCTACGCAGCACTGAACAATAAATGATGATGTTTAGATAGATGAGATCAGTTTTGAGAGATATATAGCAATTCAAATACATATACCCCCTTTTTTGAAAGGAGGTATTTGTTTCAGGTGACATTTGGATATGGTTCCCACGTGACGCCACACGATTAGATTACATAAACAAATCATGATATTAAATAACTCTGCCATTATTGTTGAGCAATATGTACTATAGCTCAGACCGATTATAAATAAGAAAGAATGGGTTGTTTAAAGTCACCAACCCCATTTTTCGGTGGCACAAAACGAATATGTATAGGGTGTCATTTCGGCAGCAATAACAAAAATCTGCACCACTTTGGAAGTCTACATCCACCCTGGTTGATATACCCGCAATGGTCATAGAAATTCATGGTATAGATGAAAATTATCTTGCCGGTGGGGTGAACAAATTTCTAAAATAGGGCCTTTTTTCCACTTGGCTCCCAGACTAGACTATATCGCTTAATAGTATTTTTACTCCATATGAGTTTCGCTGTAAAGTTGTTATTGAAGAACGATGCATCTCAGTAACGCTTTGTCACTGTTCGTATGAGCACCATTTGGACAATGAAGTTCATGGGTTCATACGGCCCCTAACCCAGGCTAAGCGGATTTAGGTCAAAATTCAGGAAGCTTAACGCCATAGGTCTTTTAGATTACGCTCGTATGTTGTTATCAGCATGCGATACGTATCGCCATATTTGAGAGTGGATGCGCTTGTTTGTTTTTAGCCTCGTTTATTGGCGGTCTTCGCTCGTTCATACGTCAAACCATCTGATCACCGGAAAGCTACGTCCCCTTTAGTCATACAAAATATGAAATGGGAAACACATCTTCCAGCGAAAGATCATGAAACGTACACACAATTCACACACTAACACCGTTTGAACGCATTTCGTTATTTGCGTTTTGGTTTGCATTCCAGCGTGTTGGCCTGTGTGACTATCAGCACTCCATTTTTTTATCTGTCATTTGTGGGAAGTTGATGCTGGGTCGACATCGGGCCTTACAGACTAGTCTTTTGTGTTAAATGCCGTCATTTTCATCTGACGACGATACAGCTCACCAATTCCCAGTGTACGAGTTGTCACAGCGAAACAGCTCACCAATTACCAATATACGAGTTGTCAGAGCAGTTCCATTATAGCTCTCTAGATTCGTACCGCTTATGCCAGTGCTAGGGGCCGTGTGGTCATATCATCAAAGTTGCCACATGAACAGGTACAATAAAAGCGTACCTGAGATACAACACATATCACGAATCGTTAGATTTTTGGTATGTGCTTTAGAATAGGTTAACTGAAAGGCTATACTGTGAAGTCATGTGGCGCTGTCAGTATGTCGGCACCTCTTCCCACTTCCCTTATATGTGTTGTAATGTCCCCTCATTACTTTTTCTAATTTACTTCTAAGTCAGACTTCTTACTATATTTTAGTAAATCTCTCTGTGTTTGGGCCGAGTGACCGCATTCTTAGTTCGAACCACATCTGCACAGGTGACATATCACCCTGTATTATATTCTACTTCACTGATATTGGATTTTGAAACTATTGATTTTTTTGTAATAATTTGATTGATACTTACATTGCACAACTGCATATGTCAATTTAGCAACAAACCGTGTTATTTAGGAGGTGATTATATGGACGGCTCAGGTAAACTTGTACATATATTCTTATTTCACATGTTCAATGCCTCTAGATTTTCAGGCTTCAACTTTTGATCCTTGCAAGATTTAACGGCTTTTCGATTTTGGGGGCTCCACGTGGTGCCTCTGTATACCAAGCTTTATGACGGAATGCTGTTCGAAATTGTCAGGAAGTATACGGTTCGTGAGTATAAATTGTTTTTACCATTACTGTTTGCAAGACTTGCCTGTGCCCTCGTTATATCTTAACCACTTCTTCGTCTCGCATATATATATGTGTAATGATACACGGTTTATTTTGATGTCACGTGTGGTTCTGGACTATTTATCACATACAGTAGCATACAGCCCAATGTTATGATATATTCGGCATGTTAACCCAATCACTGAAGCGTTTTGGTGACGCTCTTTCGGGCGAATCGTAAACTACATAGCTGAGATAGCACAGGTTCGTTAGCGTAGAATGTATAAGAGTGGAAACATGTTGATCTACTGGTTTCAGTTCAATGGGTCCTAGATTCTGAGCAGGGTCTAGAATAACTGCAGATTTCTTTAGTGGATCAGCTTTGGGTTGGGTTGTTCTCAACTAGTTATAGATTCCTATCTCTTGTACCGAATCTCTGAATGGGAGTGTGTCTACTAATACCACTGCGACAATGTTGCACAGCATGTGAGCCACCGTAGGTTCGCTTCATCTCCCCTATGTTTATAACATGGAGTGGGTTTTTGAATTATTGATAACTGATGTGAAAATGATTATATGGATAAAATGTTCCCACTATTCTAGGGAAGGACCACCCAGCTTACATTTATGATAACCCTGGCAACCTGAGGTCGAAAATATACTTGTTATCATCACTTGAAATACTCGCTCAGTGTTCTAAGCATATGGGAGAGCTCAAGAGAACAACCCACAGCTCGGGTGTCTCATATGCTTTTCACAAGTATCCCAGACACCCGGACCAGACAGCATTGTCCAGGGATTAACATTCTCCCAACGTCAGAGTTTGTAACCTCCAAACCGTCTGTAAACAAGACATATACGACAATAGGGGATATACAATCTGATGCCATGAGAATGGGGATTAACTGAAGCTATAGTGAGAAGCTGAGGCTCTTCCTTTGTCTCCCATAGATATGTGTGTATTCACACCGGAGGTGCGCAGCCGTGTGGCTGGTCACCTATTGTTATTGATATTATACTTTTTCTTCCGCCAGATTTTGTGCCATGTGTACAGTCAACATCGATACACCGACGTCGCTGAAACTTCACACAGTGATTGGGCCAGAGAGGAACTGATGCATATCCCCTAATGAAGCCAATTGGCAGAAAGCTTTGGCGGCCATCTTGGATTCAACGCAAAACATTTGAATATCGTATTCTCCTGAAGTTAAGCCTAGTGTCAATCGTTGTGGAATGGACAGCTCCTTTTCCAGTAAGTAAAATCCCCGCAGTGGTAGCAGGCACCAGACTTGGGGGCGATGTGGGCTGCGTTGTTCCGAAAGGGCTGATCGAATCTCCTGTACATGTGATGGCCAATAGGAACGTTAGAATAAATAATTCCCGCATCACGTGTAACTGTCGCTGAGGCCGTATAGAAGGGCCTGCCAATCAGGTTGAATCGTCCACCTCTACCACGCTGTCTACTCTTGATTTTTTTAACTGTGCTGCCGCAATCTTCTTGTCATCGTCAGAATTCGAAGCACGTTCATTGGTGACATACTGCTTCAGCAGTTTTCCAACCACCTTCCGAGGAATCGGCGATTTTAATGAGCTTATTACGCTGATGTATCTTTTCTGTTTCACCGTCCATAATTTTGTTCGTGTAATCACATTATCCGTATTGTAAAGCCCACTTTATTCGACTCAAGATTTCAGTATTTAAGCCATGTTCTCTGACCTTTCCCAAGGGAACTCCTTTCCCTGCCTAATCTTCGGTACTTCCTAATAGGTTTGAGAAAATTTCGCACTCAACTGGTTAATTTTCTGATATACTGAGAGTTTGATCTCTTTCTTGGAGGAGTCAGGATACACACTTGATTTTGCCCTCACGGTATAATTTGCTTTGAATTGATATGGCTTTAAATCCAGCTGTATCACGGCACCAATTGTCAAATTTCCACCAGAGAACCGAAACTCTTTCACACTGAATAAACGCATGTTCGATGGTCCCGATAGAAAAGTTTACTGTCTCACATATATTGATTTGAAATTTTGAAGTCCATTTACAGTTACAGTTACATATTGCCTCTTTAGATATATATATGTGAAAAAAATGTATTCGTTGTTCGATTGACATTGTACCAGGCTTGAAAAGTATCTTTCCAAAATGGATTTTCGACCTGTTGCTGGAGGTGCCTGAATTTCGCGTTAATCGTAGCACCATATACCATATACCATAGGCATTCTAATGGGTACAAACCGTACGATAGAGCCATATCTGTTCTCTTATGAATAGGGCAGTATGAAGAGTTGATGAAACTGTAACATTTTCTGAACCATTCTTTCCATTCACCAAACGTTATGTAAACGAGGTCCTTGTTTCGGATTATCCATATATAGGCAAGTCCGTGAAGGATATATATATCCATCTTCTTGGGATTTGAAGAAATCCACGGATAATCGAAATAGAACGGATTTTTTACATTTTTTTCATCAAAAAGACAGGGAGTCTCGTGCTAACTTTGCGACGAAAGAGACATCAATGCCCTGAATATAGCATATACATATATCGTTTAGTGGCATACCACAAACCACACATACCACACACCGTTCTTATCACTACCATGTACACACCGTTCATACCACAAACCACACATACCACACACCGTTCTTATCACTACCATGTACACACCGTTCATACCACAAACCACACATACCACACACCGTTCTTATCACCACCATGTACACACCGTTCATACCACAAACCACACATACCACACACCGTTCTTATCACTACCATGTACACACCGTTCGTACCACAAACCACACATACCACACACCGTTCTTATCACCACCATGTACACACCGTTCATACCACAAACCACACATACCACACACCGTTCTTATCACCACCATGTACACACTGTTCATACCACAAACCACACATACCACACACCGTTCTTATCACTACCATGTACACACCGTTCATACCACAAACCACACATACCACACACCGTTCTTATCACCACCATGTACACACCGTTCATACCACAAACCACACATATCACACACCGTTCTTATCACCACCATGTACACACCGTTCATACCACAAACCACACATACCACACACCGTTCTTATCACTACCATGTACACACCGTTCATACCACAAACCACACATACCACACACCGTTCTTATCATCACCATGTACACACCGTTCATACCACAAACCACACATACCACACACCGTTCTTATCACCACCATGTACACACCGTTCATACCACAAACCACACATACCACACACCGTTCTTATCACCACCATGTACACACCGTTCATACCACAAACCACACATACCACACACCGTTCTTATCACCACCATGTACACACCGTTCATACCACAAACCACACATACCACACACCGTTCTTATCACCACCATGTACACACCGTTCATACCACAAACCACACATCGTTCTTATCACCACCATGTACACACCGTTCATACCACAAACCACACATACCACACACCGTTCTTATCACCACCATGTACACACCGTTCATACCACAAACCACACATACCACACACCGTTCTTATCACTACCATGTACACACCGTTCATACCACAAACCACACATATCACACACCGTTCTTATCACCACCATGTACACTCCGTTCATACCACAAACCACACATACCACACACCGTTCTTATCACTACCATGTACACACCGTTCATACCACAAACCACACATACCACACACCGTTCTTATCACCACCATGTACACACCGTTCATACCACAAACCACACATACCACACACCGTTCTTATCACCACCATGTACACGCTGTTCATACCACAAACCACACATACCACACACCGTTCTTATCACTACCATGTACACACCGTTCATACCACAAACCACACATACCACACACCGTTCTTATCACCACCATGTACACACCGTTCATACCACAAACCACACATATCACACACCGTTCTTATCACCACCATGTACACACCGTTCATACCACAAACCACACATACCACACACCGTTCTTATCACTACCATGTACACACCGTTCATACCACAAACCACACATACCACACACCGTTCTTATCACCACCATGTACACACCGTTCATACCACAAACCACACATACCACACACCGTTCTTATCACCACCATGTACACACCGTTCATACCACAAACCACACATACCACACACCGTTCTTATCACTACCATGTACACACCGTTCATACCACAAACCACACATACCACACACCGTTCTTATCACCACCATGTACACACCGTTCATACCACAAACCACACATACCACACACCGTTCTTATCACTACCATGTACACACCGTTCATACCACAAACCACACATACCACACACCGTTCTTATCATCACCATGTACACACCGTTCATACCACAAACCACACATACCACACACCGTTCTTATCACCACCATGTACACACCGTTCATACCACAAACCACACATACCACACACCGTTCTTATCACCACCATGTACACACCGTTCATACCACAAACCACACATACCACACACCGTTCTTATCACCACCATGTACACACCGTTCATACCACAAACCACACATCGTTCTTATCACCACCATGTACACACCGTTCATACCACAAACCACACATACCACACACCGTTCTTATCACCACCATGTACACACCGTTCATACCACAAACCACACATACCACACACCGTTCTTATCACCACCATGTACACACTGTTCATACCACAAACCACACATACCACACACCGTTCTTATCACTACCATGTACACACCGTTCATACCACAAACCACACATACCACACACCGTTCTTATCACCACCATGTACACACCGTTCATACCACAAACCACACATACCACACACCGTTCTTATCACTACCATGTACACACCGTTCATACCACAAACCACACATACCACACACCGTTCTTATCACCACCATGTACACACCGTTCATACCACAAACCACACATACCACACACCGTTCTTATCACCACCATGTACACACCGTTCATACCACAAACCACACATACCACACCCCGTTCTTATCACCACCATGTACACACCGTTCATACCACAAACCACACATACCACACACCGTTCTTATCACCACCATGTACACACCGTTCATACCACAAACCACACATACCACACACCGTTCTTATCACCACCATGTACACACCGTTCATACCACAAACCACACATACCACACACCGTTCTTATCACCACCATGTACACACCGTTCATACCACAAACCACACATACCACACACCGTTCTTATCACCACCATGTACACACCGTTCATACCACAAACCACACATACCACACACCGTTCTTATCACTACCATGTACACACCGTTCATACCACAAACCACACATACCACACACCGTTCTTATCACCACCATGTACACACCGTTCATACCACAAACCACACATACCACACACCGTTCTTATCACTACCATGTACACACCGTTCATACCACAAACCACACATACCACACACCGTTCTTATCACCACCATGTACACACCGTTCATACCACAAACCACACATACCACACACCGTTCTTATCACCACCATGTACACGCTGTTCATACCACAAACCACACATACCACACACCGTTCTTATCACTACCATGTACACACCGTTCATACCACAAACCACACATACCACACACCGTTCTTATCACCACCATGTACACACCGTTCATACCACAAACCACACATACCACACACCGTTCTTATCACCACCATGTACACACCGTTCATACCACAAACCACACATACCACACACCGTTCTTATCACTACCATGTACACACCGTTCATACCACAAACCACACATACCACACACCGTTCTTATCACCACCATGTACACACCGTTCATACCACAAACCACACATACCACACACCGTTCTTATCACCACCATGTACACACCGTTCATACCACAAACCACACATACCACACACCGTTCTTATCACCACCATGTACACACCGTTCATACCACAAACCACACATACCACACACCGTTCTTATCACCACCATGTACACACCGTTCATACCACAAACCACACATCGTTCTTATCACCACCATGTACACACCGTTCATACCACAAACCACACATACCACACACCGTTCTTATCACCACCATGTACACACCGTTCATACCACAAACCACACATACCACACACCGTTCTTATCACCACCATGTACACACCGTTCATACCACAAACCACACATACCACACACCGTTCTTATCACTACCATGTACACACCGTTCATACCACAAACCACACATACCACACACCGTTCTTATCACTACCATGTACACACCGTTCATACCACAAACCCCATACCACACACCGTTCTTATCACCACCATGTACACACCGTTCATACCACAAACCACACATACCACACACCGTTCTTATCACTACCATGTACACACTGTTCATACCACATAAAACACGCCGTTTATACCACAATCACCGCACACCGTTCAAACCACATACCACACATACCACATACCCTTCTATCTAGAAAACAACTATCATATACGTTCTACACCTACTTATGTACGACGAACATTTTACGGACCATGGCTGTTTCCGATGAAGTGTCACTCTAACGCTTAGACGCGGATACAAGCAATTTGAACGAAAACTATTCCCTCCCCATCCGACCCACACGAAAGAAAGAATATTATTGGGAAACCCAAGAATTATGTTAAGCGTGATTAACAATTTTCACATGAGATTTGTACCTTGTTGTTATCATCTTACTACACATGCATTCGGTTTAGCATGACAACTGTATGAACTTCCCAGCAAATACAGCTATTGAATCAGGAATAACACCAAAGTCTCTGTCCTCTTGTCTAGTAGTATTTGCTAAATCTTGTGATCAATATGCCGATTTCAATCAATGTAGCAAACCAGAAGCATGATGGAGAATGAAGCGCTTGGTCGGCGTTGGGCATCACGTGTATTTCTTTAGCTCCACTACATACAAGAGATATCATTCATGGGATGTTTCTTTGTTTATAGAGTTGCTTGAATTTCTCATTAAAAATATCTATGTGAAATTTGGCAACACAATATATCAACAGCATATAGGTATTCCAATGGGTACTAATTGTGCAACCCTATTGGCTAGCCTATATCTGTTCTCTTTTGAATATGACTATATGCAGGCGCTTTCAAAAACCGATCCATTTAAAGCCCGTTCCTTCTCATTCACCAAACGCTATACAGACGATCTTCTCGCTGTGGATAATCGCCATATAAATGACGCTGTGAAGGATATATATCCACCTTCACTGGATTTGAAGGAAACTACAGATAACCCTACAGGCACATCATATTTAGACCTATATTTCTATAAAAAAGAAGCCGGCATTCTCTCTCGTCGATTGTATGACAAAAGAGATGATCACAATTTCGACATTGTAAACTATCCCTTTCTGGACAGAAATATTCCAGTGGGAACTGCATATGGCGTATACATATCACGCCTAGAAGCATTTGCTAGATTCTGTGTTAAATGTGACGATTTTAATCAACGTCACATAACATTGTTGCAGAAACTTATAAAACAGGGCTACACCACCAAGCGCCTCCACTCAAATTTGGCGATACATATCGCACGCTGATAGCAAAATGCGAGAGTAGCGTGCAAGATCTATGGCGTTACGTTTCGTAACTTGTATCTAATTCCGTTTAACCCGGGGCTAGGGGCCGTATGAACCCATGTACTTCAAGATCCTCATGGTGCTCATATGAACAGTCACAATCAAAGTGTGACTGAGCTACATCATTCTTTAGATGACGACTTTACAACGAATATTATGGATTAAGAATACTGATCAGCGATACGGATTTGATATTTTTGGAACATCATGATGTCTTGCCGGCATCATTAAAAACTGTTGACCGCTTCTCTCTTGCAGGAAACAAGCTTATGTTTATGTATACTTTGATTGTCTTTTTGAATTTGGTGCTAATACTGTTATATGGAATATGGAATAGGTCTTTGGATTATGGACGCGAATATTCTCTAATGGACGACGGCTGAATTATGAATGACGGACCAGACGCTTGTAATTCTGAATACGAACTTGTATTCAATAAATACACACTTGTTTTGTGTCGTTGTTTACTTCATTGTCCCCCATGAACAGCTGCAATAATAGCGCGGCTGAGATACGAAGGCTACATTGTACGTCCGGGAATCCACCGTATTATCGAGTTTGAGTGTTGGGTGCCGAGGGATGCTTTCCTGTAGACACATAGAGTTGCTTTTGGCCGCCAGACGACATTTTTTCCTACCTCTTGTATACCGCTCCAATTTGCTATCTTTTATCAGTTTTCATCATATGACTTGACAGGGCTATTACATGATCGCTCTGAAATATTTGTATCTTATACCGCTCAAGGCGGTGCTAGGGAACGTTTGGTCATGTCATTCAATATTTCCACACGAAAAGCTGCAATAAAATCATCACAGGTATCACTTGTGATGTTTTTAGGAATATGTAGTCAGTATATTTGTCTGTGGGGTCATATGATATTCTACTAGTGGAGTGTCCGTCCCCGAGGACGTTTAAACCGTACGACGTCGGGCATTACAGGATAGTTTCTTCTGGGTATTCTTGCATTTACCAGGTTATCGATTCTCATTCATTAACACCAGATGAGTTATTTGCCTGAGCTGATCTGTCAGCACAGTTCCCGAGCTAGCGTATCTAATTCCGCTTAAGCCGATGCTGGGGGCCGTATGGATACTTCATATTCTCCACATGAACGGCTGCAATAAAAGCGTGGCTGAGATACTCAGGCCACGTCCGAGAATCCACCGTATTCTCGGGTCTGAATATGAGGTGCCGAGGGAAGCATTTTTTGGTGTCATATGCTTGCTTTTTAGTCACCAGACGTCAATTTTTCCCACCTCCTGCATATTTCTCCAATTGCTTACCTGTATATGGCAGAATGCTGCTGGTGGACTGTTAGTCCCCGAGGCCTGCCCTCTGTACATGTCATTCGACAAATATATGTAGGTTTATTGTTTTGGTGGGAAATTTAAGCCGTACGACACCGGGCATTACAGGATGGTTTCTTCTGACTATTCTTGCATTTACCAGGCTTACCCCATCTTGAGGTGTTTTCGCCATCAGACGTCCTCGATGTTCATCCATTAAAACCAAATGATTCAATTGCTTGAGCTAATTTTGCTTAAGGCCGTGTTTGAGGCCGTGTGGATGCAATAAAAGCGCGGCTGAGATACTCAGGCTGCGTCCTAGAATCCACCGTATTTTCGGGTCTGAATGTGAGGTGCCGAAGGAAGCTTTCCTGTGGAGTCATATGGTTGCTTTTTAGTCGCCAGACGTCGTCAATTTTTTCCACCTCTTGCATATCGCTCCAATTCTTGTCAGCCAGCATCTTTCCACCACCCTTTGAATGCTGCGTTTAGTTCATATATTTCACTGTGTACTTGCTTGGAATTTGACGTTATAGTGCCAGGTTAACCATGTATTCTCTATTTTGGACACTGGACATAGCAGTTGATTCAAAAAAGTGTTCCCATGTAAATGACTGTCTCCGCAAATACTGTACAATATTGTCTAAAAGAGCATATAATTTGTCATCATTGAATTTATGGAAAAGTAAAAATGTGTTTGAAATTTTGACCAGATTTTGTCAGACCTCGGTCATGCTGAGATGATGTAATATCCGTGCTTCCAGAATCGTTGTGGTTTTACGAAGTAAAACGTACGATACGAAGTCTATCAAAATGAACCGTGTAAAAAATAAGCACGTTCATTAAGATCCTGAGAAGTATCCATATGCGTACGAAAATATACCACTCCTAAATATGAGCCCGATACTTCATAAAAAGCGCCTACTTCAGGGAAAACAGAGGATCAACAGCCGTTTTATGTTGTTAAAATATAGCACGTTTTTCCTGTCAGGTAAATCGATGAAGATGGTGCTGTAGTCTTAGATAAAATGGAATTTCGAGTGATTTCAAATGTCACGTTTTCATGACGAGTAGCCCAAATCAGTTTAGCATGAAATATGTGAAGGATTGTATATTTCTATATTAGAAGCTCAAACTGAATCTTCGAAGCACTTGAGGGGTTTCGTTGCTTTTCACATGCATAACAGTCGCCCCTAAAATGACAGTCTTAAGCCAAAAAAATACAATATCCAAAACACAAATTTAATACTTTGACCATGATGTTTTTCGTATAAATCATTTTTCGTATAAACGAGAGAATCTAAGAATTAACATAGATTTCAATGGGATTTTAGGGTTCAGTCAAAAATGTCCACTTAGGCCCTAACATGCAATCTAAGCGAAAGCTTAACAGGCTGAAAATTCAATTTCTTAGCTTATTCATTTACCACATGTAATACTGATTGAAATTACCCACACGAATTGGGTCCTTCGCCCAACTGAAGTATTGTTGAACACGACGGTCTCCGAAAGAGTGTACAATCGTGCACGGAGCGAAATGATATACGCTACTGTATATCTGAGATATCTATGATATCTGGCATTTATAATGCCCAGCGGATGATTTTCTGCTGAGGTGAAAGCCGACTGTCGTAAATCGACAAATTTGACACATACAAGGCAATAGCCAGTCAAATTAATAACAAAGCTACTAGAAGTAACTGAAATATATGAAATATATTCAGTATTTACACAGATTGTCAGCACACCAGATAGCATGTTTGGAAACCCACGATTACGGGTTAACTGAGAATAAATTCAGAAACAGACATACTGAGGGATACCCGCATAGCGGAAGGATTCTCCTATTACAATGAAGTAAACTATGCTAGTCACAAGTTACTTCTTGGAGAATGATGGCTAATAATTCCTATATGTGAATTGACTTGACTTTTGTGGTGTATATAAACATATGCCATCAGTAAAATACTGAGAAGATCTGATCATGTTGATGACATGTTATGATCTGCGTTGAGACTCCCTGACGAGGGTTAATCGCTAATTCGTATATTATGAATTAAAAAAACAACCCGAAACTCTGTTTCTGTAAATATATTTCTACAGAATTTACCCGCTGTTTGATAACTAAGGGCAGGAGTCGGAGTCTGAGCTACAACCATTAATGTACAGGTGTGGCTTACCGGATTGTTTATATTATTAACATTAATTCTCTCTCTCTCTCTCTCTCTCTCTCTCTCTCTCTCAAGATAAGAAAAAAACTAAAATCCAAAGTGAAGATTGGCTGAAGGCCAAACGCAAGTCTGAGTTTTTCCGTTAGATAGCTGGAAGTTTAGCAGTTGATGACAGTTTTGATGTCATACTAAGTCCATTATTCATATTAAATTAATATGAATGCTCATTTAGCCTACAAATGTCGGTTTTGTTGGATATATCGGTGACACCCGCTGAACGAATGATAGGCCTTCAAACAATTTATCTGCGCACCACCAAGCAGTTTCAGAACCTCGTCCGAGTAATATGATTTCTAAAGTAACATGGTTGACTTCGAACAAGTGTATCAGTATTTATATTTGATTTCGAGTAGACCTTTTCTCAAACACTCAATATAAACTCTTTGAAACGGGAGAATATCGTATCTTGCTTTGATTGAGACGTGTATGTTGAAACCTGCTTACATTTTTATTATGAGAAAACATGTATTGTTTTTTTTTCGGGGATAAAGAGCATAACATGAAT
The DNA here is from genome assembly GCA_036873755.1 of Hanleya hanleyi. Taxonomy (NCBI): domain Eukaryota; kingdom Metazoa; phylum Mollusca; class Polyplacophora; order Lepidopleurida; family Hanleyidae; genus Hanleya; species Hanleya hanleyi. Next base: position 155,757 of record JAVTVY010036477.1, read on the forward strand.
CACTTTGATTCTGAGGGATGGCTTTGGGGCGAATACAGTCCAAATATTGGTAGATGGGGTCATGTGGCTTCTTGCTATATTTCTTGTTTTTAAGTACTTAATTTGTATTCTTTCTGTCTCTCTCTCTCTCGCTCTCTCTCTATCTGTCAGTAAGAATTATCGGTTAACTTTTTTGTTCAAAAAGTAGTCGTGCCTGTAGAATAGGACATTCGAATGTCTTCCACTGGAAAAATGAGTAGGCGAATAAGCTGATTTTATATACCGATACTATGGATCTACTAAAGGTCTGTATGGCATTGGAGTAAAACATCTCAATAAGTGTGTCATTTATCATCAAGCATTATGTATTTTGTGATATGTATTCCATTCTGTATTAGGTGAAATGACGCAAATTAGCTAAACAATTTAACCTATAGACGGACGGACATGAGCCGGATTGAAAACACTTCCCATTCCCGAGTTAGCACCGCTGAAATTATTTTCTCTTTCTCTGCTCGAAATATAGGAAATGTTTGGGTCTGGCCTTCCATTATGGTGTGGACATGGACTCCTCTATTATAGTGTGGGCATGGACTCCTCTATTATAGTGTGGACATGGACTCCTCTATTATAGTGTGAACATGGACTCATCTATTATAGTGTGGACATGGACTCCTCTATTATAGTGTGGACATGGACTCTTCTATTATAGTGTGGACATGGACTCCTCTATTATAGTGTGGACATGGACTCCTCTGTTATAGTGTGGACATGGACTCCTCTGTTATAGTGTGGACATGGACTCCTCTGTTATAGTGTGGACATGGACTCCTCTATTATAGTGTGGACATGGACTCCTCTTATAGTGTGGACATGGACTCCTCTATATAGTGTAGACATGGACTCCTCTATTATAGTGTGGACATGAACTGCTCTGTTATACTGTGGACATGGACCCCTCTGTTATAGTGTGGACATGGACTCCTCTATTATAGTGTGGACATGGACTCCTCTATTATAGTGTGGACATGAACTCCTCTATTATACTGTGGACATGGACTCCTCTGTTATAGTGTGGACATGGACTCCTCTATTATAGTGTCGACATGAACTCCTTTATTATACTGTGGACATGGACTCCTCTGGTAGGCGATGTTTATCACGGTCTTGTAAATGCTTCCGACGATCGATTCCTCATTTTGAGTAAAATTCTGCATTTCCCATCCGATTAATCACGGTCAGATAATATTGCCTTTCCATGGTCAACAAAATGTAGACGTGAGATCTTCAATAATAATCCAGAAGTCTTTGATTGAAACCGACATTTTTCTTCACCAAAGCAATGACAGGAGTTGAAAAATGAAACAGTTTATTAAACTGACTTAATAAGAGCAAGATACAAAGATGTCCTATCTAAATTAGGACTTTCTTTGTCAGTTTACTGATAATTTAATACACTGATAACATGGTTGTTAGAAGTATTTACAAAAAAAAACACATAAATTTCGAATGATGCGAACTCAAATATATGTTTACATGTACGAAACGCTTTCACCTTGGTTGGTATAGTCAGGGATATAAAAGCAAGCTTCAAGCTTTATTGTCAGACGATTACCGTCTTCGATACAGTTGATGAATTTTGGTCAACTCTGAATATGACAAGCAATTAATATCCCAATGTGATCCAACCGAAATGACACAAGTGACTCCTGTTTCGTATCAAATGTAAATACGTAGACGCTTGAAGCAACCCCAAACACACCCCATCTTTACGACACAAGCACATTCTGAATGCGGTTTTTATCAAGACGAATGGACATCAAGGCGATTGTGGAGAGCAGGTCCTCTATGTAAGTAGATATCGTTGACCGCTGGTAACTGAGTAACCTTTATTTTTAATTTCGCATTAACTCATTGGCTTGACACCCTCTGGCTGATTACCTGAGGAAATCCTGGCGCGCAGGCGCATTTGATCTTTTTCAATTATGATTGATGCAGAAAGCTTTTATCTATAAACAAGCGAGATGTCCAATGCTTTCATATCACAAGAATAATAAGTACTACGTTTCATTTGGCCATGCACGGACCATGTAGCTAAGATTCATAGCGTCTCCCTTCCCTCAACGCTATGCCGACGACAAATACATTTCCCTGTTGGCAACTCGAACATCTCCATGGCGCACTTATTATCACCTTTGCGCCCTATTGGACCTTCATTAACTTGAGAAAATGGGCCGCCATGAATAAAAATACCATAATCGATGTTGTGATCATCATCCCCTGTAAACACGGGGTCTATTATGACGAAAATGCCCATCTTCTTGACCCTCGATTTCAGGTGATTTTGAGGCTCCATAGGGATAATTTTAACGTCTGTAATTAATATATGACCGACGAAGGGCCATTTAGTCTGCCATTTCTGTATTTTTATTCATGGCGGCCCATTTTCTCCAGTTAATGAAGGTCCAACAGGGCGCAAAGTTAATAATAAGTGCGACATGGAGATGCTCGAGTTACCAACAGAGAAACGTATTTGTCGTCGGCATAGCGTTGAGGGAAGGAAGACGCTATGAATCTTAGCTACGGACCATGTTGATTGGCCGGGAGCTATGCCCAGCCTATCTCATCTGACGTAGGGAACTGAGCTATCCATGAAAACTTCAGATGTATGTTTAGTCGACGTCACCAGGCTCGATGTAATGAGGCTCTTTAGGAAAAAGATTGCACACATCATATGTATATTTTTGCATGTGACTAACAATCTATTTATTCTCAAAATTTCTCATTAACGTTAGAACACGTTGATGAAAAGAATCGCTTATATGAGACACCCTCAACAATATTTGCCGCATGAATAAATCCATAGGCTTCAAACATCCGAGATTAAACTTCCGATTGACTTCCGGCGAATATCCGTGATGAGACTTCCATCGAACATTCTATTGATGTTGGGAGGGAGGGAGGGAATTTGGCTTAATGTCACACTCAAGTTTGTTTCACTCATATGGTGACAGTCAGTTTGGTTGGTGGAGGAAGCCGGAGTACCCGGAGAGAACCACCGCCCTTCGGCAAGTAACTGACAAACTTTCACACATGGACCAGCTGGGCTCGAACCCGTGCCGGTTCAGTGGTGTGAGGCTAGTGGTCACCAGCGAAGCGCCTTAGACCACTCGGCCACCGAGGGCCCTATTGATGTTGGGTTTACTATTGTCTTGTAATTGGATTATTAACTCTATACCGTTCTGAGGTGGGCCTAATATGAACGGTCCTGTTCTACAAACATGAGTGATTACGAAATTAAAATTAACACAGCCAGGCAGAATGTTTAATTTTAGCAGATAGTTCTAAATATATATGCTGAAGCCAGACAATTACTCATATCGAACTATACCACTCATCTTGGTGGTATTTTTGCTGAAGCTTATAAAGCAAATTGTATACTTCACTGGACTTTCAGTCAATGAGCGAACATTCCAGACAGAGACGAAATCCTTAAAAATTCCACAATTATTTAATGAACATATAGTATTACGAACATCACTTATTTACATTATGTTCATGTACCAAATGAGTGGTGTTCACTTTAATTGAAAATAATTCACATAAAACAACAAACAGCGCACACGTCCTACTATACCGCCTTTCGCACCATGTGACATGACGGTAGATCAAACTCTCCAAACCACGGAATATCCATTATATTTACAAGATTTGTTTCTCTTTTCCAATAGACATGTTGCCTCGATGATGTCGGTGTCATCTCTTTTATGCAAATCCAAATGATTCTCAGTACAATAATCGCTTTCGGTGGGTCCAATGAATGGTGGTGGGTTGTCTAGGGGTAAACTGACTGATACAGGCCCTCAGTGTATGTTGGGGTAAAACCATTGAGTAATACACAAATTCCACACAAGTTGGTTTCGCGTCAAAAACACAGCCTAAGTAGTCTTCAAATGTTCTACAATATAAAATACATACGGATTTAGCTCAGACTGTATTGATAAAAGGCGGACGGCAAGTGTGTGTTTATCAGCGGTAGCATGAAGGCAAAACAATACTTGAGAAACTGGACTGGTCAGGCTATACTAATAATCACATCCCAACACTGTGTCAACGGTTAATAGCCTTTTCTTACACTTAATTTGGAATCACAAACAAATTAAATGTTGGTAACGCTTGCCATAGTCAAGAGAAATAACTTCGTTGAACAGTTTACAAAAAAGAATTGACGAGCATGGTCCAGCGCAACATGTATATCTATGATAGTAGTATGTAGCAAGCAAATTGATAGAATAGCGCCTCACTGCGCATGCGCAGAAAAAAAAATGTGGCGGTATTGTGGCGGTATTGGGGCGGTGTGCGCAGGTGAATGGGGCGCAGGTATGACGTCACTTCCGGTCTGGGTGAATGGGGCGTGACCTTGGGGGCATGTATTTCTCCGCGGTGATGCGGTCTGGCGGTGATGCGGTCTGCCTCCGCGGACCGAAAGTAGTCCCAAAACCGTGGGTTTTCGTGGAAGTGTTCGGCAATCTGTAGGGACCGCTAGTGGACCGATTGGTCGAGTGAGGTATCAAAGTGAAGCTTAGGTGAAGGGGCATCTAATGGGCTGGGTGTGGGGTTGACATATCGGCCTTCTGCGCATGCGCGGTGGCCGAAGGGTATGAAAATAGCCTTTTTGGAACTAGGGGAGCCCCTAGTGGACCGATGGGGTCGAGTGAGGTATCAAAGTGAAGCATTATGAAGGGGCATCTAATGGGCTGGGTGTGGGGTTGACATATCGGCCTTCTGCGCATGCGCGGTGGCCGAAGTGTATGAAAATAGCCTTTTTGGAACTAGGGGAGCCCCTAGTGGACCGATGGGGTCGAGTGAGGTATCAAAGTGAAGCATTCATGAAGGGGCATCTAATGGGCTGGGTGAGGGGTTGACATATCGGCCTTCTGCGCGTGCGCGGTGGCCGAAGGGTATGAAAATAGCCTTTTTGGAACTAGGGCAGCCCCTAGTGGACCGATGGGGTCGAGTGAGGTATCAAAGTGAAGCATTCATGAAGGGGCATCTAATGGACTGGGTGTGGGGTTGACATATCGGCCTTCTGCGCATGCGCGGTGGCCGAAGGGTATGAAAATAGCCTTTTTGGAACTAGGGGAACCCCTAGTGGACCGATGGGGTCGAGTGAGGTATCAAAGTGAAGCATTCATGAAGGGGCATCTAATGGACTGGGTGTGAGGTTGACATATCGGCCTTCTGCGCATGCGCGGTGGCCCAATGGTATGGAAATAGACGTTTTGGGAGCTAGGGGAGCCACTAATGGGCCGATGGAGTTCTATGAGGTATCCATGTGAAGCCTATGTGAAGGGGCATCCAGTCATGGGTGGGTGCATGTAAAATTTTTCCTGAAAAAAAAAAACGGAAAACGGACTTTATCGAAAAACCTGGGAAAATGCCTATATGGGGTATGAGGGGTATATAGGTCGCCGGGCTTAACGGGGCTTGTCTATCAATAGAGTTATCTCCCCCTAGTTCCAGGGTGGGTGTATGTAAAAATTTTCCTGAAAAAATACGGAATACGGACTTTATCCTAAATTACGGGAAAATGCCTATATGGGGTATGGGAGGTATAGCACCATCCTGGGAAACGTACTTCTATACATTTGCGGTAGGGTTGTGGGGTCTCGTTTTACTCGTCTCGTCATTTAGAACATGATAGGAAGTGTCCGTGGGTTTTCGTGGAAGTGTTCGGCAATCTGTAGGGACCGCTAGTGGACCGATTGGATCGAGTGAGGTATCAAAGTGAAGCTTAGGTGAAGGGGCATCTAATGGGCTGGGTGTGGGGTTGACATATCGGCCTTCTGCGCATGCGCGGTGGCCGAAGGGTATGAAAATAGCCTTTTTGGAACTAGGGGAGCCCCTAGTGGACCGATGGGGTCGAGTGAGGTATCAAAGTGAAGCTTATGTGAAGGGGCATCTAATGGGCTGGGTGAGGGGTTGACATATCGGCCTTCTGCGCATGCGCGGTGGCCGAAGTGTATGAAAATAGCCTTTTTGGAACTAGGGGAGCCCCTAGTGGACCGATGGGGTCGAGTGAGGTATCAAAGTGAAGCATTCATGAAGGGGCATCTAATGGGCTGGGTGAGGGGTTGACATATCGGCCTTCTGCGCGTGCGCGGTGGCCGAAGGGTATGAAAATAGCCTTTTTGGAACTAGGGCAGCCCCTAGTGGACCGATGGGGTCGAGTGAGGTATCAAAGTGAAGCATTCATGAAGGGGCATCTAATGGACTGGGTGTGGGGTTGACATATCGGCCTTCTGCGCATGCGCGGTGGCCGAAGGGTATGAAAATAGCCTTTTTGGAACTAGGGGAGCCCCTAGTGGACCGATGGGGTCGAGTGAGGTATCAAAGTGAAGCATTCATGAAGGGGCATCTAATGGACTGGGTGTGAGGTTGACATATCGGCCTTCTGCGCATGCGCGGTGGCCCAATGGTATGGAAATAGACGTTTTGGAACTAGGGGAGCCCCTAGTGGACCGATGGGGTCGAGTGAGGTATCAAAGTGAAGCATTCATGAATGGGCATCTAATGGACTGGGTGTGGGGTTGACATATCGGCCTTCTGCGCATGCGCGGTGGCCCAAGGGTATGGAAATAGACGTTTTGGGAGCTAGGGAGCCACTAATGGGCCGATGGAGTTCTATGAGGTATCCATGTGAAGCCTATGTGAAGGGGCATCCAGTCATGGGTGGGTGCATGTAAAATTTTTCCTGAAAAAAAAAAACGGAAAACGGACTTTATCGAAAAACCTGGGAAAATGCCTATATGGGGTATGAGGGGTATATAGGTCGCCGGGCTTAACGGGGCTTGTCTATCAATAGAGTTATCTCCCCCTAGTTCCAGGGTGGGTGTATGTAAAAATTTTCCTGAAAAATACGGAATACGGACTTTATCCTAAATTACGGGAAAATGCCTATATGGGGTATGGGAGGTATAGGACCATCCTGGGAAACCTACTTCTATACATTTGCGGTAGGGTTGTGGGGTCTCGTTTTACTCGTCTCGTCATTTAGAACATGATAGGAAGTGTCCCCGTGCGAATCGGTGAAATTTTTGAAAAAAGTCACCGAACCCCATATAGTCCCATACTGAGGGTATAGGACAATGTTTGTCCCCCTGGGAAACGTACTTCTATACATTTGCGGTAGGGTTGTGGGGTCTCGTTTTACTCGTCTCGTCATTTAGAACATGATAGGAAGTGTCCCCGTGCGAATCGGTGAAATTTTTGAAAAAAGTCACCGAGCCCCATATAGTCCCATACTGGGGTATAGGTTCGATGTTTGTCCCCCTGGGAAACGTACTTCTATACATTTGCGGTAGGGTTGTGGGGTCTCGTTTTACTCGTCTCGTCATTTAGAACATGATAGGAAGTGTCCCCGTGCGAATCGGTGAAATTTTTGAAAAAGTACGATATAGCCTCATATAGTCCCATACTGAGGGTATAGGACTGATGTTTGTCCCCCTGGGAAACGTACTTCTATGCATTTGCGGTAGGGTTGTGGGGTCTCGTTTTACTCGTCTCGTCATTTAGAACATGATAGGAAGTGTCCCCGTGCGAATCGGTGAAATTTTTGAAAAAAATCACCGAGCCCCATATAGACCCATACTGAGGGTATAGGATCAATGTTTGTTCCCCTGGGAAACGTACTTCTATACATTTGCGGTAGGGTTGTGGGGTCTCGTTTTACTCGTCTCGTCATTTAGAACATGATAGGAAGTGTCCCCGTGCGAATCGGTGAAATTTTTGAAAAAAGTCACCGAGGCCTGGGTAGGCCCATAGGCCTATACTGCATGGCTATGGGTGTATAGGCCCATACGGGGTGGACATGTTGGAGTCTAGGTGGGCCACTCATGGTCCAATGGGGTCGAGTGAGGTCTTATTTTGAAGCTCTCGTGGAGGAGCACTTGACTACACTAATGGTTCGTCCGTGTTCAATAGTCTGCGCATGCGCAGTCTGGCCGTAGTATAGAAAACAGGCATTTTGGGTGCTATGTAGGGGTGTGTTTGGGTTAGAGATGAGCTAATCACGGTTCGAATGGGTCGTGTGAGGTGTCAAAGTGAAGCTTGTGTGGGGTAGAGTCAGAATGGTGTGTTTTTGAATGCATGTCGCGTTAATCTGCGCATGCGCAGTTGGTTGTAGTAAGTAAAGTGGCCATTTTGGGGCAGCGAAGGAAGTTATTTGGGGTCGAGATGGGCTAATCACGGTTCGAATGCGTCCTGAAAGGTGTCATCTTGTAGTTCTCGGGGTGTACACTCCGATTTGAGGGATGTTCGCGTCATCTGTGACGTCATCGGTGACGTCATCGGTACGAGTAGTAGCGAAAGTGGCCATTTTCGGGCAGTACATGAAGGTATTTGGGGTCGAGATGGGCTATTCACGGTTCGAATGCGTCCTGGAAGGTGTCATCTTGTAGTTCTCGGGTGTACATTCCGATTTGAGGGATGTCCGCGTCATCTGTGACGTCATTGATGACGTCATCGGTACGAGTAGTAGCGAAAGTGGACATTTTGTGGGTGCGTGGGGGTGAGTTTGGTGTAGATAGGGACTATCCTTAGTCCGAATGCGTCGTGTGAGGTGTCATTTTGTAGCTCTCGAGGTGTACATTCCGAGTTGAGGCATGTCCGAAGCATCTGTGACGTCATTTTTGACGTCATCAGTAGGAGTAGTAGCGAAAGTGGACATTTTGAGGCAGTGAAGGAAGGTATTCGGAGTAGAGAGGAACCATTCTTGGTCCGAATGCGTCCTGAGAGGTGTCATGTTGTAGCTCTCGGGGTGTACATTCCGCGTTGAGGGATATCCACAGCATCTGTGACGTCATTGGTGACGTCATCAGTACGAGTAGTAGCGAAAGTGAGCATTTTGGGGCAGTGAAGGATGGTATTTGGTGTAGAGATGGACCATCCGCGGTGCGAATGCGTCGTGTGAGATGTCATCTTGTAGCAACGCCCACCAACGCCATTCTTAATGCATCAACGCCCAGGTGAAATAGCTCAGAAGCTCTGATATTCCATGGAATTGTCACTAATTCTTCGAAATGCAGTGACGCCAGTCGACGCCCGTCGTTACACCTTAACACTCTAACATAACACCATGATATAGACCGGACAGAGAACAACAACAGCAACAACAACAATGATCACACATGAGAGAACAACAACAACAAGAAGTTTTTTTTCATATAGTTTATTCTCCCCAATGTTACATCATACCCACGTTGGGGGAGCCGCGTTGGGTATATTTACAATTCAAGAATATTCTTGTCCAATCAGAGGCCACCATTTGCATCTGTCATATTCGTTCCTGTCCGTTAGATGTATTCTCGGCTACTCTTGTCCAATCAGAAGTCGCCATTTCAGAAAGTTCCATCTTCGGCCATGTTCGCTCTGAACCGTTTGTTCTAATCGTCATCGGACAGGCCAGGATACCGTTGAGGAAACATATCCTCAGATAGTTGTTTGCGCATTCTGAGTATCTATCAGTGCATGGGTGAATACTTTCATCCGATGGGGGTGGTGGGTCAGTTTAACCACGAAGAACGTAACATTGGTGACCCTCTCCACTATCCACTTGGTGTTGGTACGCTGTTCATAGCCCCATTCTAAGGGATCCACAGTGTCCAGTTGGGTCAGCATCGTCTCTAGCGACGCCCGATTGGTGATTGTGAAAGGATGGTCGTACACTGGGTTGATGGCACTGGAATAGAAATAGCACAATTCAGGCGTCATCTTATGGCATAAGATGTACCCAAATGCTACATTTAATGTGAAGGATGTAGGTTGGTCATTGAAGATGGCTTCCACGTAGCTGCGTAGACGGGCGAGGTCGGTCAGTCGGAAATTGTACAAGTCCAATATAGGGCGATGACGGTGGAAGCAGTGTCGGATCATGGACCAATGGCGTCGATACATCTCACTCACTGGATGATCTTCGGGTAAGAGATCGCTGGGAACATCCACCGCATCTTCCAGAAAATGTTCGTTGTTGTCAGGTGTATTACTGGAAACAGTGATGCTAGGGACCGGCTGGATATCTAGGCTCTTCTGAGCTGTGGGTATAGGCGGGCTCTCCGTGATCGCATCATCAGTGGCATTCTCCTCCCCGGGTTCATCTTCAGTGCATCTGTCCCTCCTGGGTACCTCTTTAGTGGAAAGTTGTCCCTCATGCCGTGGTGATGCACCATGAATCAAACGCTCATGCCGTTTTAACTGACTGGGTCATTTGAAGAGTTGACCACATTCTTCGCATCGACGCTTGGATGGCCCATGAATTGAACGTTCATGGCGCTGTAAATGATCTGGGCGATGAAACGACAGTGTAGGCCTACATATCGTACAGCTATACCGGGCGGTTCCATCGTGCTTGGTAGCCTCATGGCGGCGCAAGTCGTGCCTGCGAGTGAATGATTTCGAGCACGTAGTACAAGTGAACATCTTGGTGGTTGACAGAGTGTCTGATGAAACGGCCAGGCCGTTTCCTTTTTATAGCAAGCTATCTGTTGATCTATTTTTAGCACAATCAGTTCTAAACTAGGGGAAAACCCCTATCACCTCTAGCCAAAAGGGCTAATATCGGTCCCCGGGCTTATTGGGATCTGCCTATCAAGTCAATGGGGTGATGTGAACAACAACAAGTTCAGCAATGTTCATACAGTTTATTATCCCCAATGTTACATCATACCCAGGGCGGCTCCCTGGAGTTGTATGAGGTATCCATGTGAAGCATTCGTGAAGGGGCATCGGACTGGACTAGTGGCTCGGCCGTTGTCACCATTCTGCGCATGCGCAGACAGGGAATTCTGTATATATTTCATCCAAGTATAGCGGAAAGCGGTTGTCATGAATAACAACAAGTTCAGCAAGGTTTATACAGTTTATTATCCCCAATGTTACATCATACCCAGGCTGGGGGAGCCGCCTTGGGTATGTTTAGTATGTTCACAGCAAAACAAATTGAAATATCAAACACCATGTTTTATTATTTAACGCACCGTCACATTATGTACAAGTGTTTACTGAGCTCAAGTCAACGATCAGCATGTAGACATAGAGACTATGTGCGGCATCTTATGGTATTCATCAGGGCGCGGGTGACGCATTCAACCGATGGCGGTGGTCGGTCAGCTTGGTAAGGAAGAACGTGGCATTGGTGACCTTCTCTACGACCCATTGTATGTTGGGGCGTTGACGATGTGCCCATCTCAAGGGTTCCACGGTGTCCAGTATCTCCAGCATCGTCTCTAGTGACCCCCGGTTAATGATGGTGAGCGGTTGGTCAAACACATGGCTGTTATTACTGGCATAATAATACCGTAACTGGTCCGTCTTTTTGTGACGTAAGATGTACCCGAAAGCAACATTCAATTTGAAGGCCGTAGTTTGATCTTTGAAGATGGCTTCCACGTAGCTGCGTAGACGGGTGAGGTGGGTCAGTGGGAAATTGTAGATATCTGGAATGGGGCGATCACGGTGGAAAATGTGCCGCATCATGGGCCATTGGCGCCGATCGATGTCATTCACTGGATGGGCGTCCTGTAACAGATCGCTGGGAATATCCACTGCATCTTCCAGAAAATGTCCGATGTCGTCAGGCGTATGACTGGCAACAGCAATGCTAGGGACTGGCTGGATATCTGGGCTCTTCTGAACTGTGGGTATAGGCGGACTCTCCGTGATCGCATCACCAATGGCGTTCGTCTCCCCGGGCTTATCTTCACTGGGTCTCACCTTCCGCGGCTCCTCTTCAGTAGGAAGTTGTCGCCCAAACCGTAGAGACGGACCATGAATCAAACGCTGATGCCGTCTTAACTGACTGCGTCGTTTGAAGAGTTGACCACATTCATTACATTGTTCCTTCGCGCCCTCGTGGAGTGAGCGTTCGTGGTGCAGTAAAGCATCTTCCCGATTAAATAGCCGTGCGCAGGTTATACAAGTATATAGTGTACCGTTGTGGGTGGAGGCCTCGTGACGTCGCAAATCTTCTGGGCGAGTAAACTGCTTCTGGCAAGTTGTGCAAGTGAACATCTTGGTGGTTGACAGAGTGTCTGATGAAACGGCCAGGCCGCTTCCCTTTTATAGCACGCTAGCTGGTAATCTATTTTTAGCACACTCTACCCCAAGTCGAGGATCGAGACTGGTGTACTGGTGTACGACTGAGCGGCATTGCGCGCGCGCGCGCATGTAGACCCTCATGCATACCTCAATGCAGGCGCAGACGCGAAGTGCCCGGATGTAAAAATGACGTCACTTCCGGTTTGGGTGAATGGAGCGTGACGTTTGGACATGTCCAGACTTGTCTGACCGCCATTGTTGGAAAATGGCGGATAATAGCGGAAGGTGGCCGCCATTGTGGGGAAATGGCGGCTAATGGCGGCTAATGCCGGAAGGTGACCGCCATTGTGGAAAAACCCCACAGACAGGTCAGAACATGCATTTTTATGATGTTCACGCATAATAAAAGAATTGATCTGTAATCTGTCTTGTTGTTGTTGCTCTCTATTTTGGACTAACCCATCAGAATAGTTCGTATCACGGACTACACCCGACGTCTAGGCGCGCATGTGTGACATGGTCTATAAAACACGTCTCTCGGGATCACACACCTTCATTTCTACGGTTGCAGAGCCATGACGGAGATCCAGCCCTGTGCGACTCGCATTTTGCAGCATGCCACCGCGGTGAATTCATTCACGGGTTACCGAGCAGTGGTCCGGTCCATGTTTGCAGATGGCGACGACAACGAGGGACGACGCCAGATCCTGAACGAGTTCACAGAAGCGGTCCTTCACAGAGTGCACTCGATGGAGAGGCGTGCCATCACTCATCACTACTGGACTATGACAGTCATCCTTGATGCTCGCGCTATGGACCAGGAGCGCCGGGTTGTGTTTCTTGGACCGGAGCTCTTGGAGCTCAAAGCCTGTGGAGCTCAGAGCTCGGAAGTGACATTTGCATATGACCTCTGGGAGGT
>JAVTVY010036478.1:0-17027 GCA_036873755.1 Hanleya hanleyi
TGAAATGCAAGAACTATATTTCTAGGTAATAAACTGAGTATTCTCAGCTGACTATGCGGACTATACTGGAGTGTCTACTCATAATTTATTACATGCAAAGAAAATATAACCGGGTTTGAATGTTCTACATTATACGATATATATCATATATCATGAAAAACATAAAAAAAACTGTATATTTTGTTTTGTATTTCTTTTTGTTTTATCTCAAGATATAACTTGTTAACAGAAAAAATACAGAACAACCCATAAACACAAACTGTAGATGAGGAGTATCATTAAATAGTTTAATTTATACGACAATGACCAGATTGCCATTTCCAGCAAACTAGGATCGATTGTAGTGAACAGGCTGGTGACTGCATTGAATTATCCACCTCACCCGCCCACACTTACCCTCCTTCACCCTTAAGTCGCGGTCTGGGGATATTTACTTGTGGAAATAAAGGTTCAGTAACTATAATTCGAAGCTGTAGAAACTGTGAAATTTAACAGTTCACTTTATTAGCTTTGCAACTGGGAATATATATGAAATTCTGGATACGAAATCAAACAATGAGAATGTGGAGGTGGGGAAATAAGCCCTGCATTCAGTTGTATCCTGTAAATGGAGAGGAAATCAATCTGTTAATGGTTGAAATACATTTAGGAAAATAGATGTTTGCGTAAACATAGCCATTATAGCAATCTAACTCTTATTGTGGTACAACAGCAATCAATATTAATGTGATAAATTTGAAATTATACCTGAAATTCGACAGTCAACCAATATCAACAGTGCTGAGTGAAGCCTCGTTCCGAATTGAGCGTGACATGCGCAGTGATTTCTTTCATACCACTTCGCGTATCGCTTCGCGACTTCGCGTATCGCTTCGCGACTTCGCGTATCGCTTCGCGACTTCGCGCATCGCGACTTCGCGTATCGCTTCGCGACTTCGCGTATCGCTTCGTACTATCGCTTCGCGACTTCGCAATATCGCTTCGCGTCTTCGCATTATCGCTTCGCGTCTTCGCGTTATCGCTTCGCGTCTTCGCGTTATCGCTTCGCGTCTTCGCGTTATCGCTTCGCGACTTCGCAATATCGCTTCGCGTCTTCGCAATATCGCTTCGCGACTTCGCGTATCGCTTCGCGACTTCGCATTATCGCTTCGCGACTTCGCATTATCGCTTCGCGTCTTCGTACTATCGCGACTTCGCCCCATACTTCTTGAGGGCGAAGTGCGATGGCCCCTCTCGGCCATCATAGTACCACCCTTTGCAAGCAAAGAACTTAACAACCATTGAAGAACGATGCTACAGGTGGCTCGCCGTATTTATAATGAGAATGCGCTGGAGGACGCTATCTTTGATGTCCGTCAGGGAATGACACGTGAAGGGTCGTCTCTCGCGTGAAAACAAATACGAATGCTGACAATTGATTTCACAGGGGATAAGTTTTAGGACAAATTGCCTGGCTTCTAATTAAATTGCTCAAGTATGGGTATATTCGGAGAGGTCATCATCGCAAAGATACGGCTTTGTCAGACGAACCATGGCTGTAGAGATGATGGCAATGGTGATGATCATCATTTGCCAAGCCGTTTGAACAAATGCGACGAACAAATCCGTGGGAAGCGAATAGCTCAGTTCCCCAAAATATAACAGTGGAGATATGGACCTCCTTAAGGCAATATACATTCACTCTAATTGCCTCCCCGCAAACCAAGAAAACGATATGAAAAACAGAATTTCAAACACGACTTTAACAAGGGACATATCATGGCATGGTATCTGCATACCAAAGGGAGAAACATCCGATTAGCGAAATCAAATTTAGATTTGACACGAGGTGGTGCTACCTGTTAAAGCACAAGTGGGTGAAACGCAATCCCAAGCGACATCATATATGTCATGGTATATTCATACCAGATTTAAGAAGAATCAGACGAGCGGTTCTCAAGTTATTACCCGGAAACAAATCTGGTATTTCGCCACCAGGTGGCACCACCTGTAAGTAAAAGTGAGCGGAAGGCAATCCCACGCAACACCTCCTGGCATGATACATGCATGCCAAATTTGACGAGATTTTGATGAGCAGTTCTCAAGTTAATGGCTGAAAACAAATTTTGATTTTAACACCTAGTGGCGCAAGTGGGCGAAATGCAATCTCAAGCGACATCTTAGGTCATGGTATTACCCGGAGACAAATTTGGGATTTTGTCACCAGGTGGCGCCACCTGTAAGTGCAAGTGAGTGAAAGGCAATCCCATGCAACATCTCCTGGCATGGTACATGCATGCTAATTTGAGAAGAATTCGATGAGCATGCAGTTCTCAAGTTATTGTCCAAAAACAAATTATTGAAGAAACTAGATACAGTCGATCGAATACGATTGAAGGCATGCCTTTTGCATCTTTAGTAAAGGAAACATTCATTATTTGTGAAGAAAGTAGAAACATAAAACTTAGGAAAAACATCATTAACATGGCCCCATGAGATGCCTTGAGAGTGGGTACCCACATACCAAATTTAAAAGAATCCATTAAGGTCCAACAGTTACTGTCCGGAAATGCAATTTTACCTTGGCCCTCAGGTAGCGCCAAGTGTAGGAAGATAGGCATAACAAATAATCCCAACCGAGATCTTGAGGCAAGATCCCTTGACATTGGAAATAGAAAATGTTAACTTGGCCTACAGGTGGTGTCACCTATGAGCAGATCGACAAGAAAAACAATACCTAGTGAAACCTTCAGGTAAGGTACATGTATACCGAACCTGGAAAGAATTCATTCAAGTATTAATAAGCTATTGTCCGGAAACATAATTTTAAATTTGCCTCCAGGTGGTACCACCTATATGTGGATCGGCATGAAAAACAATGCCAAATGAGAAATTGAGGCTTAGCTTTCAGGTGGTCCCCCATCACAATGAAAAACATTCTTAAGCCAGATCTTGAGGCAATGTCTCATCACACCAAATTTGGAAAGAATCCTTAAGGTTTTCAAAAGTTATTGTCTGGAGATGCAATTTTAACTTGGCCTGAGGTGGCGCAACGCAGAAGCAAGATCTATGGACAAGGGACCCATTTACCAAATACAGAAACATGGGTCTGTGCCTGATAAATTGAAACCTTTTGGGGTTGCAATTATCCCAATATTGCAGACAACACACAAATTTCAGCTTCTGCCAAGATATATTGGAGATATATATGCTCAAACACAATATATGATCGGGCGAGGGCTAGTTTGGGAGATGAAGGCCTGGAGGTGTGCACCCAAACTATAGGAACTCAGTTGTAATTAAAATAGTAAGTTACACGTGTGGACATAAATGGTTCGTGGAGAAGCTTTCGGGTACATCATCTGATGTAAGGTACAATTATTTGATAGCAAAATTGAAGGAAATATTGTCCTTCATTTAAGATGACGCGAAATTAAAAAAAAAAAAAAACCGGGTTGGTATTTCATGTTAAACATCTGAAATAAAATATGGTTTGTGCAAAAACAAGGGTTAATCATATGATGAGGAATACAATTATTTGATAGCAAAATTGAAGGAAATGTTCTTCATTTAAGATGACACGAAATTAAAAAAAACAGGTGTCTGCGGGGATTTCCCCGCCAGTTATTTCATATTATACTTCTGAAATAAAATATGGTTCCTGCGAAAGCTTTAGTGTAAATCATATGATGTGGAATAGAAGGACAGGACAGCAAATTTAAGAAAATGGTGTCCTTCATTTAAAGCGACATGAAATTCAAAACTAACGGAGAAGCGGAAGAAAGAAGAAAAATGATAAACACATAAGGCATGCCTAATTAGACAAAGCACTTTGAAGTTATCGCTTGTGAAGAATTTGAATGGAAACGACCGACATGCACAGAAGATTGGAACAAGACCCAGTAGCGCCACCTTAAGGTGGATCTTGCTGAAACGCAGTACCAACCCATGCCTGGTCACAAGGAGTGTATATGCTAAATTTCGAAGGAATCCGACAAAGCTTTTGGAAGTTAGAGACACAAAGAGAGCAAGGCCCATTTTAACTGGAACGAACACGAAGAAGCGAAACTCAGTGGCGCCACCTTCAGGCAGATGTTGCTGAAATGCAGTAGCAACCAGCGTCTTGTTGCAACATATGCGTATGCTGAATTTCGAGAGAATCCGACAAAGCGTTTGGACATTTTCACTTGAGACAATTTTTTACAGGCATCCACGGACACAAAGAAGCAAGACCCATTTTGACCCAGTGGCGCCACCTTCCGGCAGATGTTGCTGAAATGCAATACCAACTGGCGTCTTGTCGCAAGGAATGCGTATGCCGAATTTCGGAAGAATCCTGCAAAGCGTTTGGAAGTTATCGCTTGCGGAAAATTCAGACTGACACCCACGGACATCCACGGACACAAAGAAGCAAGAACCATTTCAAAGTCGTCGGCCGCGTTGCGGCGGAGGACAACAAGAGCCAATTTGGGACTTTGGACTACGTCATTAAAATGTAGTCTACAACCAAAGAAAACCACAATGTCAGTAAACACACGATTTCAATAATAAGATACAAAATTCTATCTATACTTAGCTAACAAGATTATCTAATAAACTTAATTAACTACATTAATTCCATGAAAACACAGCACGTTCAAGCAAATATACCTTCACGCATGGACTGGAGTATAGCACAGACTTGTTTCCAATATTTTAGTTTTTGTGACCACCGTGATCTTGACTTTTTGGCCTTTGACAATTTCGCTGATTTCTTAATTTTTGGGCCAAAGGGGCCTTGAACTTTAACCCCAAGTTTGTTTGGGGATGCATCGTTTGGGATACACCTATGATATTGCAAAAACATTTTTACGATTCTGAATAATTTTTAATTCTCTGACCACAGTGACCTTGGTACGCGAGATATGCCTAACCGAGTTCGTAGTTATCTGGGCGAAATTTGAGAACTAAGGAACTAATTAACCAAAGTCGGGAGTAGAAAAGTAGGAGCATTACATAGGACTTCGTCAGCTATATATTTGACGTAGTCCAAATATGGATGTTCATATATCCACTGCTGAGCTATTCCGCCTTCTTGACTCTCTTCAACCCATTGCTTCACTATATCCTAGATATCTTTCAATGGCGACAGATAAACTTGCACATTCTTACCATAATCTCAGTAAACTCTGACTTCAGCTCTATATAAATCCCGTGCGAATTTGAAACTACATTTGTTAGCCAATACGGTGGCTAGCTTGGTGAAACAATTTCAAAATCACACCCACAGTAATTACACACGGTAGCACGTGGTCTAACATTAAACATTATCCTGAAACAGTATCCAAATAGTATCCTTTCCAGACTGTGTGCGTGGTAAACCGTAAAGATCAAAGAGTTTACTCTCGCCGAAAAGTCTGGCTTTGTTAGGAGGTAGAAAACATCAAAAGATTGTGCCGTGCGAAGATGTTAATCTCTGTGAAATAAACGTCAATCATTGTCAGAGAGAAAAGGTAGAAATTGCCGTGATTGGCTTATTATGGGATCTCGTAGAAAATAGGCGAACATTTCGCACTTAGTTTTCATAGCGTTACGTCTAGATGGTATTCCCCTGATTTACCATCTTGGTTTACCTAGATTGATCTTGCCAGACATCTTACAAGTTCCTGGCTCCAGTAGGTGTAAGGTGGCTAGCCACTGTACACTGACATCCATGTCATTTTGTTCATATTCAGTTTAAAAGTTTAATATCAATTCCGAATACGGAATAAAAAAGTGGGGATCTCAAGGATCGCATCGGCCCATCTCAGTCCCGTAACTATGGTGGCCGAGAGGGGCCATCGTCACTTCGCCATCGTGCCATAGGGCGATAGAGCGATAGAGCGATGGCGATAGAGCGATAGAGCGATGGCGATAGAGCGATAGAGCGATGGCGATAGAGCGATAGAGCGATGGCGATAGAGCGATAGAGCGATGGCGATAGAGCGATAGAGCTATGGCGATAGAGCGATAGAGCGATGGCGATAGAGCGATGGCGATAGAGCGATAGAACGATGGCGATAGAGCGATAGAGCGATGGCGATAGAGCGATGGCGATAGAGCGATAGAGCGATGGCGATAGAACGATGGCGATAGAGCGATAGAGCGATGGCGATAGAGCGATAGAGCGATGGCGATAGAGCGAAGTACATGACTGCGCATGACTACACCAAAACGAGACAAGTCGACATTTTTTCCTAGCTTTGTGTTCACGGTATTTGTCGGTACAAGATTTTCATGGCGGTCAAAATGAATATCAACGCCATGCATACTAAGAAAAATTCTGTACAAGAAAGCGACTCTGAGTTGATTCAAGGAATGCCATTATGAATATATAAAAAAAAAAGATCTTTGATTAATGACACGGAGGGGGAAGGATTGACGCTTATTAATATTCAGTTGTTGGAGAACGTTGATAGGATATTAATTTATTAAGATTTGCCTCTCCCCCTATACCCCCGCATTGCACAAAGAACGGAATGTATTAAAGAGCGGAGACCAAGGACTACTTCGTCTCTCCACCCTCAATAATTACGAGGGGGTGCCTTGAAATGGGCCGAAAATTAGTAGAGAAGCGTGAGAAATAAATCTAAAATGACTGGTTTTTAAATTGCAGTTTTATGCCAAGTACCAACATTTTCTCAGTGGTTTCGTACTAAATGGAATTTAGACTGGTCACAAGGTGACTTTAAGCTATTAGGTCTTGTGTTTACAAACAATTTGGCCGAAAAGGTTGAAAAAATACAAAGATGAATTAAAAGATATTGTCATACTCATAAAGATATGGTCCAAAATAGGATTGACTCCACTAGGACGAAATGTCATTTGGCTTGTTGTTGCCGAAACTCAACCATCTATTTTCCTCTCATCCAAACCCACCCGAACCACTTATACATGAATTCCAGAAACGCTGTTTTGAATTTGTTTGGAACTCGAAACCTGATAAATTTTTGAGAAAAATTTCTGTTAAACCACTTGAACATGGCGGTTTATATAATCCTATTGTTAATATGTAATCCAGGCACAAAATATATCGTGGATTAGGATATTACAAGCTGATAATTCCAAGTGGGGTAATATTTTGAAAATGTATATGCCAAAGAATATAGACGCAATAGGAGTTGGTTCAGCATTCTTAAGAACTAATATTATACCAACGATGGAAAACGTATTTTGGAGGGACACGCTTCTAGCCTGGACATAATTTCAAATAAAACTAGAGGACTGTCAAACTTTCTCAAATGAAATGTTACAATGAAAACATTAAGATTGATAATAAAGCTCTACATTTAGGTCACTGGGATGGAAAAGGCGTGCGGTTTGTAAATGATATTTTAGATAATAACGGATTTTTTTTGTCATTTGACTCTTTTCAGTCCATTTATAAATGCGCAGCCCATTTTCTGGAATAATTATCAGTATGTCAGACAAGTAGTATATAAAACTGATATTAACGCAACTTGACCTTTGACCTAAAAAATTTGCATAGTGGGGAGAAAAACTACCTCCGAACATAGGAGAGTTCCAATTTTTGCAGGTCACTGCGCAGGTCAAGTGGTTGCCATGGTGACGTCATTTCCGGTCACGTGACGTTTGGGGCATGTATTCCGCCGCGGTTATGCGGTCGCGGGAAAAAGCCTCCGCGTACAGAAAAATAGTCTGGGGGAAATTCTCCGGCAATCTTCGGCAATCACCGGGGCATTTTGGGGGGAGAGGGGCCCCTAGCGGACCGATTGGGTCGAGTGAGGTGTCAAAGTGAAGCGCTCCTCCAGGGCGATCAACCAGTGGGTGGGTGTATGTAAAATTAGGATTTGTCCCAAAAATACAAAAAGCGGAACACAGATTTTACCCCTACAATAGGGGAAAACTCCTATCAACGATGTCCAAAAGGGCTAATGTCGGTCTCCGGCTTATCGGGCCTGCCTATCAAGTCATGGGTGGATGCATGTAAATTGAGGATTTGTCTCCGAAAATATAAAAAGTGGAACTTTACCCCTAAAATCGTGCCTGATTCGCACATTTGCATCTGTACGGGAAAATGCCTGTATGTGTATAGGGGTGGTCATTTTTTGTGGATTTTACTATGGGTTGTGGTGTTTTCTTCGTCTCACCACGTAAAACACGACGGGCAGGGTCTCGGAGCTAAGCGGTGAAATTTTTCGAAAAAGTCCCTGCGCGCATGCGTAGTGGGTAAATAGTGCTGGGTGGCTGTTTTGGGGTCTAGGTGAGCCCCAAGTGGTCCGATGGTGTCGTACGAGGTCTTATTTTAAAACTCTCGTGGAGGAGCATCCGACTGGGCTAATGCATCGTCCGCTTTCAATATTCTGCGCATGCGCAGTCTTGCCGTAGTATAGAAAGCAGGCCTTTTGTGGGTGCGTGGGAGTGTGCTTGGGATAGAGATGGACCACTATTGGTCCAAATGGGTCGTGGGAGGGGTCAAAGTGAAGCTTCTGTGGGGTAGAGCCAGAATGGCGTGCTTTTTATTGCAAGTCGCGTCAATCTGCGCATGCGCAGTTGGGTGTAGTAAGTAAAGTGGTCATTTTGGGGGTGCGTGGGGGTGTGTTTGGGATAGAGATGGACCACTATTGGTCCGAATGCGCCGTGGGAGGTGTCATTTTCTAGCTCTCGGAGTGTAGACCCCGATTTGATGGATGTCCACAGCATCTATGACGTCATCGGTGACGTCATCAGTACAAGTAGTAGCGAAAGTACATGTACTATGTGCCTATACATGTACTATGTGCCTGTACATGTAATCTGTCCATATACATATACTCTACCAATTTACATTTTTCTTGTCCATGTACTTGTACTCTTGCGGGAACAGCACAGTATCCTGATAATATATACATCGCGGTGATGTGGCGTTAGTCAGTTTATCTGGCTACTACTTCACACATTTATCGTTTTGAATTTTTCTTAATTGTAAGAAATTACATATCAGACTGTATGTTTGTTGTCCATAATAATAACATAATTATGTATGACCAGACTGTATCTATGTTGTCCATAATAATAACCTAAGTATGTATGACCAGTTATATCCGGGGACCTTTGTTTTACATCCGGGACCTCATCTTACATCCGGGGTTTTCATTGTTTTACATCCGGGACTGTGGTTTTACATCCGGATGCTACAATATATGTCTTGTATTATACAATATATGTCTTGTATTATACAATATCTGTCCTGTATTATTCAATATCCATCCTGTATTATACAATATATGTCCTGTATTATTCAATATCTGTCCTGTATTATACAATATCTGTCCTGTATTATCTGTGCTGTATTTTACAATATATGTCTTGTATTATACCATATCTGTGCTGTATCATACCATATCTCTCCTATGTTATACAATATCTGTCCTGTGTTATACAATATCTGTCCTGTATTGTACCATATATGCCCTGTATTCTGACTCCACCCCACAAAAGCTTCACTTTGACACCTCCCACGAACCATTTGGACCAATAGTGGTCTATCTCTATCCCAAGCACATCCCCACGCACCCCCAAAATGCCTCCTTTCTATATTACGACCAGACTGCGCATGCGCAGAATATTGAAAACGGACGATACATTAGTTCAGTCGGATGCTCCTCCACGAGAGCTTCAAAATAAAACCTCTTGCGACACCATCGGACCACTAAGGGCTCACCTAGACCCCAAAACGGCCACCCGGCATCATTTACCCACTACGCATGCGCGCAGTGACTTTTTTAAAAAAATTCACCGCTTAGCTTCGGGATCCCGCCCATCGTGTTCTACGTGGTGAGACGTGAGAAACAAGATCCCACAATCCATATCGCAATGAACATGTGTGAATTGCCAAGTATGGACCTATCCACTGAGCCATTAGGCCTATAGGCCTATCCATACCTCCGTGAACTTTTCGAAAAATTTCACCGCTTAGCTTCGGGAACCCGCCCATGTGTTCTACGTGGTGAGACGTGAAAAACAAGGCCCCACAACCCATAGTAAAATCCACAAAAAGATGACCACTCTTATACCCATATAGGCATTTTCCCGTACAGATGCAAATGTGCGAATCAGGCCCTATTTTAGGGGTAAAGTCCTTGTTCCGCTTTTTATGTTTTCGGGACAAATCCTAATTTTACATACACCCACCAATGACTTGATCGCCCTGGAGGAGCGCTTCACTTTGACACCTCACTCAACCCAATCGGTCCATTAGGGGCCCCTCTCGCTCCCAAAATGTCCCAGATTGCCGGAGAATTTCCCTCAGCTCTCCGCGTATTTGGGACTACTTTTTCTGTCCACGGAGGCTTTTTCCCGCGACTGCATCACCGCCGACGGCTTCACCGCGGAAGAATACATGCCCCAAAGGTCACGTGACCGGAAATGACGTCACCATGGCAACCACTTGGCCTGCGCAGTGACCTGTAAAAATTGGAACTCTTCTGTGTTCGGAGGTAGTTTTTTCTCCCCAATATGCAATTTTTTTAGGTCCAAGGTCAAGTTGCGTCAATATCAGTTTTATATACTACTCAAGCAGTACGGAAAGCAGCAAACAACATGAGATTTGGACTATTACAGAAACAATATATGATACCGTTGATACTGCCCCCTATTTCACTATTAATAAGTGGGGGGAAAAGGCTGTAAAATGTTATATAGAAATCTCTTGACCTTTAGATTTACTTTACTAAACAGTTCTTGAAAAAAATTATAGTGATTCGGAGTGGTATATATGGAATAATAATGTAACAAAGAGATGTGAAATATAAATGGTTTCGATACAGAATTATTAACCGAATATTGACTACCAACATTTTTGCACATAAACTTTTCCCTGATATATCTAACTTATGTACATTTTGTAGCAAAGTTCCAGAGACTATTATTCATCTCTTTTGGGAATGTGAACATATCTACCCTTGGTGGAGTTTACTGGAAAATTGGTTCGCTTCGGCGGTTGTTCCAATTATATTTTCTCCAGAAAAAGTTATACTTGGTCTTTTACAACCCAGAAATCAGCCACTCAACTACTGTATTTCTATTATTAAATTTTCTATATATAAAATGAAAGTAGTTAAAAATCCCTTGGTTGAAAAGTGTTCAAAACGCTTTAAATGTGCGTACGAAACCGATAAATATTTCCAGTATAAGAACTGCGAATGGCGCTTGTTTTACCAGTATTGGTCATCGCTGCATTTAGTGTTTAGACTCTTATGATGTTGTTTGCGTAGATAAATCGAGGTGTAATGACGATGTATCTGTTTGTTGTATAACATGAGTTTCTAATTACAAATACAGCCATTTTTGTTTAGTACGATAAAATACTGTATGTACAATGTGTATTACCTAACAAAACCAAATAAGATATAAAAAAATCAGTGTTTGTTCTATGCGATTTAGTGTTAAGTCCAGCCATGATCAGCACAATCTTAATGAATTATCAGTTTCATATGACATCCGCCTTTCTTTTTCGATAAAAACGCGAAAATGGCCGTGTTCGGCATCCACAACTTCAAATAATTCTACTTACGCATCGACGGACGAATTGGTCTTTTCTTTCAGAGGAGTTAGAAGTTGAATTTGACGAAAAATTACGAGACTATGGGTAAATCAGATCACCAATATTTTAGAGGGGGGGGGGAGAGTGACCTCTTCTATTTCGATTCTACGTTGATTTTTTAACAAGCGTTGATCAGCATTAATTACAAAACTTGATTTCAAATGTTCCAAATGTATATGTTCACCAGACAGCGAATATCACTGCTTTATTTATTAGATTCTTATGTCGATCTTTTAGCCAATGTTTATTATTTTAGCCCATATACAATAAAACTTATCGGTCTATCTCTCTGCGTTATCTGTGTAATGTTTGTGGTATGCCGCTGGCCCCTATAATATTCATGAATCCGCCTGATAAGAATTAGAGTTTAGCGGCGATCTCTCTTGTGTTGGAGGTACGATATCACCGTATGAATATGCATGATTATGAGACATGCGCAGTCATGTACTTCGCTCTATCGCTCTATCGCCATCGCTCTATCGCTCTATCGCCATCGCTCTATCGCTCTATCGCCATCGCTCTATCGCTCTATCGCCATCGCTCTATCGCTCTATCGCCATCGCTCTATCGCTCTATCGCTCTATCGCCATCGCTCTATCGCTTTATCGCCATCGCTCTATCGCCATAGCTCTATCGCTCTATCGCCATCGCTCTATCGCTCTATCGCTCCATCGCTCTGTTTTTTGACGTACGATGGCGAAGTGACGATGGCCCCTCTCGGCCACCATATAGACATCTATCATCCAATATCACACAGGCCAGGCAACTGTGACAGCTGTTTGATCCATTATGCATTTTGGTGTTCCTCTTCTGTTCCACTTGGATTTGCAGTGTTGTTAGCTTACCGACTTATGAATGAGGTCAATCTCTGTGTGTCAGCGGTGCTTATATTTTCACCACGCGTGCAAGTACGTCCGCATGGTATCGGTAGTCATAGTTTATGTTCAATTCTTCAAAGAGTACAGTGTCTATCGTTAATTTAATCAGTTCAGTGTTGTCTGATTTTTCAAACGCAACAACAGCAAAATATGTTTCTGCCCCCGGCGTCATTTCTTAATTACCATAGAGTCTCTGTTCTCGTAGTGGGGGTTCAAATTGTATATTCCTATGCTAAGGGGTTCACCCACAGTTGCCTGGCCTGTGGGATATTGGTAGATATGTATATTTTCAATAAATTATGAATATATATATATATATTTTCAAATCGATTTTTCGCTATTTTTTTCTCTCCTCTTTGCCTCAAATAAAGTCATTAAGACTGCCGCGAAGCGTCGCAGTCTTATTGCATCAGCTTGGTCTCATGGGGGCCAAAATCGCTTTGTCCGCAAGATTGCGAAAAAACAAAGCAGAGTTGAGACTTATCGTCACAGTGCCAAATGTGGAGAAGATATTGAACTAGAAATTCGTACCAATTTGGGCTGTCTCAGATAAATGGAAGTCTGTTTTTCAAGCCCAAATTGTTTGTGTAACATTCTAAACCGGAAGCTGAAAATGCAATATCCCCCCGAAAAATTTGCGCGGAAATCTCTTTGCGCATTCTGTCAAATGGGCTCTCGCGAGACTTTTACGACAGCTTCTTGAAAGTGATCTCCCTTTATGTAATTAATCTGCTCGTTGAGGGCGCTGTGGTTAGCGAAGCTTGAAAGGCAAAACTAATGGATAAATAAAAAGAACTGCACTAGATTGATGGCACGATCTGGCCTGTATTTCTATCAAGTGTTCATGCCTGGCAAGAGCAATTCGATAACCAGAACGCGCGGATTGATCGTTTTATGGCGGAGAATAAAAGCCGAATTAAACTTTGTCACTGAGTATTTTAATCGGAACAAAATCGTGCTTGCCAACACGGGCAGCTAACACATGAACATGAACGTTGCGTTGCCCGTGTCGATTTTGACTTGCTCCAGACACGCTAAACGTAGCACTCGCGAGTTGATCTAGTGAAGGAACAACAACAACAATTATTTTGCTTGATTATTTGTCACGACATTTTCATTTGGGAACTCGACTTATCTCTTGAAGAATTCAATATTTATCCACTATAACACTCTTTTTTTTGTGCGTGTTTCCCCATCGATAAAAAACAATTGTTTGGGGCAAAACTCAATTTCAAAATTTCTCAAAAATTCTATTTTTCAAATTCAAGTTTTTATTCTGGGTTTAATACTAACATAGATGAAAAAGTGGCTAACCCCCCCCCCCCCCCCAACCTGCTGTTATGATATTTAAGAAAATATCGTTCCAACAAATTTAATCTCATAATTGAATCTTTTGTTGACATGTTTCACTGAACTCCCTGGTGAGAGAAATGAGCCCACCGAGTCAACATCCATCTTAGCATGCTGAGGGGATTTCACGTTTCGCTTAAGACTGTCCTTAGCTCAACGCTATGATTCGGCATGTATTCCACATGATGCCACCTCTCGGCTGCAAAGGATATATTTCTGGAGGGACATAATCCTGTTCGAAAGTTGTTCCTGAAGCATCAAGTCACATGCCCGCCGCATTTAAACGAGCCAATGAAATTATCTGTATTTAAATATTTTGACCTGGGCATTTCAGACATGTCAGTCTCACTTGAGTGCAGAGGCGCAAGACTAGGGCATTCTATGCGAGACAAACACGAAGTTGTGCGAATCAGCTACTTTAGTTCTCACTCTAATGGAGCATGCTTATTTGTTTTTCTTAAGAAAAATCATATTACAAACGACCTTACCTATTTCAAAAAAATAAAATCGGCGACAGTTCACAGGAAAATGATATGATTTTTATTTTGTGATAGGGGCATTTCGAGGCCCACCAAGAGATCATTTCAGTGGATGGCTTTCTGGAGGTGTGTCTTCGTTTTATGAATGTGATTGCGCCGTTGTCGGATCTCACGGGACCAATCGGATGTGACCAATTGGGAAATGCCCTAATATACTCGGATATCACCCATTACTGCATGGCTATGAGCAGAAGTTTCTACATATGATCGTGCCATGCGTTAGGATGATGATCAAGATCATGAAGTGAGGACATTGATCTTGGCAATGCAGAGCTAGAGGAAGGAGATAAATCTGTCCGTGTCGTCAACGTCTCCCGATCGAGGGAAGAAAAACGTGTGTTCAAATTCTACAATGTATGAAAAAAATGGAGAAACTAGTTGGAATACATGACAGTATGGTGATAAAAAAAAAATTCAGAAGGGGTGACAAGCTGAAGTACCAGGAAGACAAGTACAAAAATAGTTATTTCTGGACGGTAATTTTCAAAATCCTGAACGCAGATTTGGTATGTGGATAACGAGGATATCACTCGAGATTGCTTTCCATGCTGGGTACTGAGGTTCCAAGCCAAATCAGTAGTTTCAATGTCGGTGGACTTCAGACGCTCTGATTTTCATTAAAATTTACTCTGAAGCATCAAATTAATTAATGGGATAAATTATAAAATTATTGTGCTTCGTACCTTTCATCCTGTTATGACTGTCAAAGGTAACTAAAGCATTACACATAACACAACCTATACACATGATCAAATTTTGGGAAATAGGAAAAACTATGTATTTCTAAAGATCACAGTCAAACATCAAAACCATAAAATCACACAGATAACGGCAGTCTTTCGAAGTCCACGAGTTCTAGTTCTCTTTGATGTCAAGCCGAGTTACTAAAGTTTTTAATTTTCTACCATACCCTGACCTCTATGACATAGAACAAGGGAGAAGTTGGAAATAGAACCGCTCAACACGGTTGTATCAAAAGGTTCTCAAAAAACGAAGTATAGCCTACTTTTCCAAACGCCATCCGTTTATTACTTCCCAAGTGGACAAACCTTTGCAATATACGCTTTGAATATCTAAACTTTCTCATGAGGAAAGATATTCATTCCTCACGCCAAACAATGGCTTTTTTCAACGTTTAGCCATGCATGACGGAAGGTATTGGTCACAAACCACCATTGAAGTTTCTGGGTGTAAGATTTTTTTCAGGACTTGACTTCCGGCGAACATTGGTCGGCCATTATCGACTGATAAGTGTCCTCTATATCAGTTTAAATTCTGTCTGACAGTTAGTATTGGGATGAAACATGGGGGCTAAGGATGTCAGCAAAATGAGACTGACAGAAGTCAAGTCATGGTGTCGGTGAGTGGGCACAAAGTTCGTACAAATCGTCGATGGATCTCAAAAGGATCCATGTATCTTCCACCGTATTACACACAGCGTCTCAGACCAACCATCACACTCTTGGCCCCTTCAAATCGAAAGAGGTCGAGTTATCATTTCGTCCGCTAGGGGGCACTGATGATGTGCATCTATCCTAAGTGTCCTCTATCAGTCTACATTCAGTCTGACAGTAAGTATTGGAGTGAAACCTGGAGGCTGTGTTGCGACTAATTACAGAAACTGGTCATAGCACACACACCTTTCTTTAACATATATCTAATACTCTCTTTTATTCTCACAATACTCATAACTTTATTTATTAATTTTCAACTCATATCCAGCCTTCCATCTTTCCACCCCGTTAATATCCCATGTATGAAGAAACAAACAACATAGCCGATGGTAGGGAATCCATCAGTAGAACCTTATAATTCGGGCATGTATTGTCATGTATCCGGAAGATTGTAGATTCCCCGCTCTCAGCCCGCGTGAACAAAATGCACTGGAAGGTTACGTCTCCCGGAACTGGACTGGTCGAAACACGAGAATGGCCACACACAAAATTTTTATAGCAGAATCTACACCAGAAGTCTTGATGTCATTTGTCACAAATACAGATTTACATCCCACGAATTCAGGAAATCGGCATCAAATTGCCCTGCGAAATCAACATTCTCAAATCAAGGAAAATAACTTCCATTGCAGGGCAATAGTGGTACCCCTCTAGATAAAATTTACGCAGTACTAAATAGGTAGCGTCATACAAGGCACACTGTCCTGGCATAGATTTTACGGACACCATCCAATAAATATTTCATCACTTACACATGGCCCTTACTCGGTCTTAATTATTCACAATCTGCCATTTTCGGCCTAAATTTTCCATTTTCCAGCTCTACTGGCTAAACATGCATGGCCCTCAGCGGCAAGAGCAAAACAAACTCAGCACCACAATCCGCAAAATAAATGTAAAACACTTCTTCAACAAATAATAGCCCTCCTGGCTAACGAATTCAACCAGAACACTTGAATAATAAGTTTGTACTTCTAATAATGTAGTCCCAAAATACAGAACGCCAGTAGTAGTGTCTACTGATTTAAAGTCCCATTGACCTCTTTGCACTTAAATGACCTCAACAATTTGCATATTGGAGAAAAAATCTACCTCCCACACAGAAGAGTTCCAATCTAGGTGGAGGTAACTCCGGGTCGCTATAGTTCCGGCAAAGGGCCTTTGGGCATGTATTCTTCCGCGGTGATGCGGTCTGGCGGTGATGCGGTCGCGGGAAAAAGCTTGCACGGAGAAAAAGTAGTCCCCACACTTCAAATACGCTGCA